>JAHKKF010527917.1:44207-60147 GCA_019740295.1 Labeo calbasu | reverse complement strand
ACAGTTTATATACTTTTTAACCTCAAAAGTTCATCTTGTCTAGCTCTGCGTGAACTCTGTGTATTCCGGTTTATGACAGTTTGGGTATGTCGAAAAACTCCCATTTCATTTTCTCCTCCAGTTTCAAAATCATCCTACAATGCTGTTTTACCTTTTTTTTGTAAAGGGTTTTTGACCCTACTTGTGTGGTTACTTTGTACACACTCGGTACTTCTGCAGCAATATAAGATGATTTTGAAGTTGGAGGAGAAAATGAGATGGGATTTTTTCGACATATCCTAAATGTCTTGAACTGGAATACACAGAGTTCACACAGAGCTAGACAAAACGAGCATTTCAGATTAAAAAGTATATACATTTTTTTAGAAAATAACTGATCTTTTGTTAGATAAGACCCTTTTTCTTGGCTGGGATCATTTAGAGCTCTTTGAAGCTGCATTTAAACTATTTAAAGTTCAGTGGATCACAAGTTACGTTAACCATTTTATCAATACAACAGCATATATTGATGACACATTTATGCACCACAGTGTATGAGCATTAGATGTTTAATATAAACAGTACTAAAAACCTAAGAGTCACAAATAGCTTTGGGGAGGAAAAAAAAAAAATTATAAAATGTAGTTTATTTGAATCACAGAAAGCACACACCTGCCTGTTGCCACGCACTATGAATGTGTGTTTTTGTGTGGATACGTACCCACATCTTTCATTTAAAATCTTGAGCAAACACACAAAGAGCAGGCGGAGGCTGCATCTGCTGACGTACAGCCAGTGGCTGTAAGAGAGAGTCCGTTTGCTCCGAGCCTCTGAATCACACAGCATCTCTACAGAAGCATCTCCAACAAACAGAGGAGCAGCAGAGCATTTTTGAATCCAACATCTGGAGAACTGCAACTGCACCTAGAGCTTTCAGATTCATTTATTGTTACAGTGTTTATCCCTTAATCTGAATCAGTTTTTTTACTCTGTATCATTTTTCCTGCTTTAAACATTTTTTGTTTCCTTTTTAACTCTGTTCTTCCCAATCTTTTTATCTTCACAAATCCTGATGAACGACTCGTACCTGCAGTTTCTTAAAGGGCAGAAACCTGCAAACAGCACGTCTTTGCCTCCAAATGGCAGCACGGTTGATCCTCCAGCAGGGGCGCTGTGCGAGCAGGTTCAGATCCAGGCGGAGGTTTTTCTCACCTTGGGTATTGTGAGTCTTCTGGAGAACATCCTCGTCATCTTGGCCGTGGTCAAAAACAAGAACCTCCACTCTCCAATGTATTTTTTCCTGTGCAGCCTGGCTGCCGCAGACATGCTGGTGAGTGTTTCGAACTCTTTGGAGACCATTGTCATTGCCGTACTAAACAGTCGCCTTTTGGTGGCCAGTGACCATTTTGTGCGTTTGATGGACAATGTGTTTGATTCGATGATCTGCATTTCTCTCGTGGCATCAATCTGCAACCTCTTGGCGATTGCCGTTGACCGCTACGTCACGATTTTCTACGCCTTACGCTACCACAGCATAGTGACCGTACGCAGAGCGCTGGTGGCCATCGCTGCGATCTGGTTGGTGTGCGTGGTTTGTGGGATCGTCTTCATAGTGTACTCGGAGAGCAAAACCGTGATTGTTTGTCTGATCACAATGTTCTTCGCCATGCTGGTGCTCATGGCCACTCTCTACGTACACATGTTTCTTCTCGCCAGACTTCACGTCCAGAGAATCGCAGCATTACCCCCAGCGGCCGCCGGTAACCCGGCCCCACGTCAACGCAGCTGCATGAAGGGAGCCGTGACAATTTCCATCCTCCTCGGCGTGTTTGTGTGTTGCTGGGCGCCGTTTTTCCTCCACCTCATTCTGCTGGTGTCCTGCCCGCATCATCCGCTTTGTCTCTGCTACATGTCTCACTTCACCACGTACCTGGTCCTCATCATGTGCAACTCTGTGATTGACCCCCTCATCTACGCCTGCCGCAGTCTGGAAATGAGGAAGACCTTTAAGGAGATACTCTGCTGTTTTGGCTGTCAGCCTCCACTTTAGACAAACGTCTGATTGAAAGGAGACTGAATTTGCAAAGAAAAAGTTTACCTTGATGTAAGATGCCAAAGCGTGGAGGTTGTAATGATGCTACATATCAAGAGATGAGAATACGGACAAAAGCAGACTGGAAATTGGACTGGAAATTTGTCGAGCACAATCAAGGATTTGGAAAGCTCAGGTTCTGCAAGAAAATCAGACAACTGGGGGGGTAGATCGAATGTGACCTATCACTTGCTGAAAGGGCAAATCAATTATGTGTTAGTCGTGTCTATTATGTGCATTCATTATGCAGTGGGGTCTGATGGTCTGAAACTACATTGAAAATCTAGGAATTAAATCTTGAAATCAGTCAGTCTTTTTAGGAGTTAACAAAATGTAAAACAAAAAGACACTGATAACATTAATATGAAATTATGAAACTCTGCAGTATTTCTAGATTACAATTCACATGAGTGAATTAGAGACATTGAGCATTTTAATGTTTTTGTATTTTTCAGTGAAGCCTAGACAGTCTCATGGCACTATGTAACTGTTTTACATTTTGGCAAAACGGTGGTGAATTTGTATGATGTCATTAGTATGTTTTCATAAGATCTTCTTATGCCCCACTAATGTCTAGGTTTAGTGGTGGACTATTGTGCTCACTATTTGTGACCCTGGACCACAAAACCAGTCATAAGGTCCATTTTTAAAAAACATTTTTCCATTGACATATGATTTGTTAGGATAGGATATTATTTGGCCGAGATACAACTATTTGAAAATCTGGAATCTGAGGGTGCAAAAAAAATCTAAATATTGAGAAAATCGCCTTTAAAGTTGTCCAAATTAAGTTCTTAGCAATGCATGTTACTAATCAAAAGTTTTAATATATTTACGGTAGGAAATTTGCAAAATATCTTCATGGAACATCTTTACTTAATATCCTAATGATCTTTGGCATAAAAGAAAAATCGATAATGTATTTTTGGCAAATAATACATACAAACTTGTGGAGATCACAAAGCTCAAGTGCTTATTACCAAATAATAAAAGTGATTTTGAAAATCATTACATTTTAATTTTATCTTCTCACCCAAATTATTCTGTTAATATAATTTGATAATTTGGTACTTAATTCTATTAAGAAATGTAAAAAAGAAAAACTTTTTCACTAGTGGTCTCACACTTTTAGACCCTAACAGTACAGTACAGTGGTATACAAAAGTTTGGGAGCCCCTTGCAGAATCTGTGAAAATGTAAATAATTTTGACAAAATAACAGAGATCATACAAATGCATGTTATTTTTTATTTTGTACTGTCCTGAGTAAGATATTTTAGATAAAAGATGTTTACATATAGTCCACAAGACCAAAATAATTGCTGAAATTATTAAAATAACCCCATTTAAAAGTTTGGGAACCCTTGGTTCTTTTTTCATTTGAAGATCAAGATAAATTGTACTTAATTTGTCTTCCGGGAAACATGCAAGTATCTTCTGTTGCTTCCGAACAGCTGTACTAAATGGAAAAAATGATATTTCAAAAAAATAAGAAAAATTTGCACATCTTCATCCTGTTCAGAAGTTTTCACCCCCCGGCTCTTAATGCATCATGATTCCTTCTGGAGCATCAGTGAATGTTTGAAACTTTTTTAATAGTTGTGTTTGAGTCCCTCAATTGTCCTCATCTCAAAATCATATAGTCGCTGCTGGAAAGGGTTCAAATATGCAAAAGATGCTGGAAAACAAGAAGATACTGAAGAATCTGCAGGACCTGAAGGATTTTTCTGAAGAACAGTGCTCAGTTTAACTGTTCAGAACAAACAAGTGATGCATGAACAACCATCACTAAAAAAAAAAAAAAAAAAAGTCGTAGACCATCCAGGTAACCACACACAGTATTATGAACCAAGGGTTCCCAAACTTTTGAAGGGGGTTATTTTAATCATTTCAGCTATTATTTTTGTCTTGTGGACTACATGTAAACAACTTTTATGTAAAATATACATGATCCATTTTATTTTGTTAACATTTTTCACAGATTCTGCAAGGGGTTCCCAAACTTTCGTATGCCACTGTATGTATATAGTATATTTTTCTGTGACTGTGTTTGAGCCATTTTGGTGTGTAAATGCCTCTTGTCAAAGCTGCTCAAGTGAATCTGTGGTGAAAATTGCTTGCTAACATAAAAAATGTCAGGGCACTTTCTAAGTGTCTGTCTGTCTTTTTTGAGACATCACTAACTTTGTTGCTTCTCATAGTTGTCAGAATCAGATTCAGCTTGGACTGTCTCCAATTAGTGACAATATGCCGTCAAACTCAGCCTGACTTCTGCAGTCGGCATGTGTGGATCATTTAGCTGTCAAAGTCTCAAATTTCTGTATTTTTGCCTTTCATTGGTGGAATGTAACTGAAATGTCACCATTTATTTTTGTCAGAGACTTAAAACAGCAATGCTGAACTAAACATGTCAGTTCCAACACCAAATGTCCCTCATTTCAGGGTTTTTTGCCTTTATTCAAAAGTGGAAAAGAGAAATGTTGATAAGATAAAAGACCACAAAACAGGGTTCGAACTGAGGTCACCCAAAGCACAACCTCACTGTGCGTTAGAACACTACCTACATACTGGATCTGACTAATTCCAACATCATAGTTTAGCCATTTTTTAATGGAAGCGTAGTGGTTAACATTTGATATTCTGCTTATTATCTAACCTATATTGAGTCTCACTGTGCTTGCCACTCAATGAACACTTTAGTACATGAGCTTTAGCACTTGACTTGTATCTGTGGCCACAAACTCCAGTAAATATCTGCAAAAAAATGTGTAAAATAAAAGGGATCAGCTTATTCACGGCATGTGTTCTCTGTTTCTTCATGTGGAATGCGTGAATGCCAGTTTGTGTTTCTATAAAGAAGTTTGTGCGTTGTGCATGTCTTCCTTCTTATTCTTACCACAAATGCTTTGAATGCAAATTGCTGTTCTGTTATCATATTGGCATTTAACTCAAAGTCTTAGTTCATGTCAGAAGAACTCTATGTACTCTTTTGTCCCGAAAGAAAAAAAAACACTTGTGTTGCTCAATGATGAGCCATAAAATGAGGAAAATGGTCAAAGTCCTTTCATAATGATGTTAATGGTTACCTGTATGAATGCAGCATAGAGTACAATTCATAAAACATTGGATCTTATGAAAAATGAGTGCATATTAGAAAGAACTACATTATGAATTCATGTGAAGCCTGTTATGGACCCATTTAAGCATATGTATTTAAATATACCAAATAAATAGAAAGAACTTCTGTGAAAATCATCAATCAAACCCACTACACTAATATTGTTTGTGCTGAGCTCTACCAGTCAAACTACAGAAACACTTGAAAGGTGAACGACCCTAAAAACAGCTTGTTTACATACCAACAGTGACTCAAAAGACAACCCATCAATAAAGCTGAAGGGGAAAACACGAACGTAAAACAGGACAGTAATGTTTATCATATATCAATGAGGCAAGTATCTAATGACGTTAATGATCTTGCCTTCACACTTTCTGGAACTTAATTGTTAGTCCTGAAGGGAGATCAGGCTGCATCCAGTGATTCACATGATGTCTTGGAGTTTAGCATGTGTAATTGGCATCCATTATGCTATGATGCAAACCCCAAAGCAAATGTACGACTGACAACCACAGGGGTCAATAATGGCACAGAATGCTTAACTTTTTGTTCTGGATATTCTGTGCCTTTCATGCTCACTGCATTGCATAGCAGGGGTAAGGTCACTGGGTACCTACACACATCAGCAATGTTACTGAGTGCATGAGAGTTGGCAGAAATCCTATGGCAGTGATCTGAGAGCTTCTCACCAGGAAAGAAATATCGGAGAATGCATATGAACAAGTCATTACTGTGTGCTTTGGGGCCCCCTGCAGCTTAATGAAAGAATGTTATTTTGTGCTCTGCAGAAGTCATACATTTAGAAGGTATTGAAGGAGATGATGACCATTTTCATTTTTGGGTAAACTTTAAGCATTCGAGCTCAGTCTTTCACATTTCTCTTCCTCTTTTGGTTCTCTGCTTTTGAATTTTTTGATATCTGAAATCTCATTTTTACTCTTCAGAAGGAAGCAAACCGTCAAATTAAACTCTTAGCTGCCTTGTCTGTTTGACTTTTGTGGAACTAATTCATTTTCTGATGCAAAGTTGTTGTGCACAGTTCCTCAATTTGCCAAAACACGGTATTCAAAATGGAAAAATGCAGTAGTAAACAACTGGACTGGTGGGGGAGAAGATATTCTACCTGAATGGAACCAGCACAAACGTGGGTTTGCTAAAACAGATTTATGTAGAGTGACAATACCTCTTCTTTTCTCAGATATACCTGACAGAGATTTCTAAATTGCCTAAAACGTCTGGGATTTGGCTTTGTTTGTCTTTTGATTTCATACTTGCTGAAGGTAATATGTGAAAAGTAGTTTGATAATAGCATGCAGGTATTGTACATAATTGACCAATCGTACAAGAAGGCGGGCATTTGTAAATTTGAAGGGTCTGGCTTCCGGTCTCATCTGCATCCAGCTAAATAACAGCTTTTAGCTGTACAAAACAGCATTTTGCTGCTTGATATTGCAAATTAGTGTGTCTTTCCATATAATTTATCAAAATATTATCTTAATTACGAACACACTGGTTTGTCGTGCAAACAGTTTTATGCACCGTTTACTGCACGTTCTTATTCTTATGGTTATTTCCCATAGCGGCTAATGAACCGGAAGTCTCTCCCTTAGGGTTACTCTGGCATTGAAGAATAAGGTGGATAGAAAACGGTCAAAGAAATGCAAATATAATAATATAGTGTATAAGGACAGTAGAGAGCACGTCAATAGGAAAACAAAGCCAAAATCAGGGCATTTTAGGCAATCCTGGCCAGGACGTGTTCTGGAAAAATGGCTAATGGTTCAAATGATTTACTAGCCATATCTACGTGATGTCAATGATTACAAAAGCATTTTTTTCCTTTGGAGTAACATTCACCGCTGTATAGTTCACAACAAGTACAGCAATCAGTCAACAGAAGAGGGAGCTACTGAGTCAATCGAGTCAATTGAAAACATAGCCTGTGATTTACAGCCATCTACTGGCAAACAACTTAATTATCTTTTCTGTAGCGGAACATATTGTGTTAAGTTTGAGCTTTAGAAGGAACTGGTGCAAAACACATTTGTGCACTAATACATGTAACAATACAGCTAATGTTGGAAATGCTTTCAGTAAAACTTGTATCAAACCTGTGGTATTTTGAAGCAGTGTTATCTGCAGATGACTTTGGTCTCGGAGAAATGTTTTGGCGGCTAAATCCTTGTTTCTAATAAATCTGACCTGGGAAAAGTACCTAAGCAGTTGGATTTAGAGGAACTGGGTTTTAATGCTCTTAGCACTGGCCTTCACTGAGACGGAAGATACTGGAACAGAAACTGGTCAGGCGTGTTTTTTTTTTTACTTTTCTGAGGAAAGGGAACATGGAGCTGCTGATCCTCTCAGCACATCACATAAAGCGCCTGACTGTGTGCAATGATATCAAGCTGGACCAGACAAACTGATTCATTTCTAAAGCTTTACCAGACGTGTTTTTGGCACCATGTATTTCTTTGCTGTTGCAGACAGGTAATGCCCAGATGGTCAAGCAATGTCCAAACCATCTCACACACAACTCAGAACTTACCATTAAGTTCCCTAACTAATTCTAATCTTAACCATCGAACACATCACATGGCCAAAAGCATCTATGTAAATATACGTAGTATGCTCTACATATTGTGGGGATGAGTGTAAGTAAAAGTTTAAGAGCAAATTATGACAATTTTCAGGCTGTCCATCATATAAAGCTTTCATACGATTTAGAAAACTTGGAATATAGTACTGACCACTTCTGTGGTGCTTCTGCTTTTTTGAGGTTGATACATTTGGAACTCTTTTAGATATTGGATACATTTTTGAAACCAAAATGTGTGTGTGTGTGTGTGTGTGTGTTTGTGTTTCTATTGCTGTAAAGCCGCTTTAATCTATTTTTAATTTAAGTATATGGTTGAGTAATTCATGACAGCATTGTCATTTTTGGAAATAAATATAACAGATATGAAGCACAGGTCAATTTCTCAATAACAGTATCCATACAGTTTTTTTTTTCTTTTTTTGATATCTGTCTCAGAAAACTCTCTAAGATCCCAAACTAACTATCCTTAATCTTAGTCTTATAACCATGCAAAACACCACATGGCCAAAAGCACAAGGGGCCTATATCTATGCAATTTGTTTTTCTCATAGTGATGATTTCATGAGAAGTTTTTTCCGAAAATTTGCACCCATCGAGCAAACCAATTTTCACACCAACACCCACACAGGAAGACAATTAAACACATTTATAAACTAGGTCATTAACCCTATTACTGAACTATTTTAAGCAGTAATACGGATGCAAATGCATATTTATTTAAATATTGTAAACTTAAACTATTACAATTTGCTTTTGTAAATTAAAATAAATAAAATTTTATTATTAGAACTACTAAACTACTAAACGACTAAAATTTCAACTAGAATAAAAATGAATACTGAAGATAAAAATAAAAATGCTGAATACTATAATAGTATATAAATAATACTAAAATAACACTGGTGGGAAAAAAATGTTCATTTGCAGTGTATTAAATGTGCATAAATTATGCATCACAACAGTTTTCACTCTACATAGTTCATGCAAAAATCATTTAAAAGTATAAGAAGATGCTCTGCCATTGCTTGTATGACAGCAATGCCATTTTGGAAATAAATAGCAGATATAAAGCACAGATTAATTTCTCAAAGTATCAGTACAGTTTCATTATTATCGTTGCACGGAATTCTCAGGAAAATTCACAGATTAATTATTAAAATGATAAATTGCTAAACCATCCACTGGTCTTTTACACAGGTTTCCAGAACGTAAGCAATGTCCATATAAATGGTATGGCGGGTAAACTCTGCAAACACACAAGGTGATGATAAACAGTGGTTGGTCTTAAGTCTGTCTTCTTTTTTTAAGTTGACTGAGCTCCTTGAAAACCTGAGTACAGAAACATGTAATTACTTTTATAGCAAAGAAAGTGTTTTTCACAATAACAGCTATAGGATCAGACTTCCTGAGTCAATTATTCTGCAGTGTTCTCTTAAGAGCTTTGGCATTTAAAGTTGTGACTTACCTGTCTGTTACCTTTACCTACATCTATTCAAATAAAATGCTAAATGAGATAAATTAGCATTTAGAAATACTTACCCATATGCAAACAGCACAGAGGACAACTTTAATCACAGCCAGTCCTACACAACTCCAAAGGAAATGTTGCACTGAAACGTTGGCATCCACACGAGGCAATGGGACACTTATGTTTACATATGATTCATTAATAAACTTGGTGGAGAAATCAAATGTGACTTGTGAAGCTGTTGACACGCAATCTAGAGAGACAAATAAGGGCTACATTAACCAGAATGATCTTCAACAAGTGAATTATGCATATAAATACCCCCAGTTTCAAAGACAAGGCTTAAGCCTAGTCCTGGACTAAAGTGTAAATCTGAGCTGTTTCAACTCAAAGAAACTTGCACTGACTGATCTTAAAATATATCTGTGCCTTTGTTTTGTCTTAAGATGCACACCAGTAATGTTTTTTTCTGAGGCACGTTTATAAAATTTTCTTAAATGTCTTAATTGAACTTTGGCCTAATCCTGGTTTAGGCTAAGCCCTGTCTATGAATCCAGGCCTGAAAGAGCAAAGCAAAGCCATATTGTTTGTCTGCATTTGAAACTGATAGCCATGCGTATTTAGATACTGGAAACTAAACCAAAATGTGCAGTGCTCTGTATAACATATTATGCCAAATATTAAGTTGTGCATTTTCACAATTGTTTATTAATGTATGAAATACCTGAGATATTAAGTCTAACCAGACTCTGACAGTTCTTTCCTCCAGCTTTTGCTCTAATTAAACACTTGTAGATCCCAGAATGTGCAGGAGCAACTTTCCTTAAGACCAAAGATGAATTTTTGTCCAATGACAAAGAATCGTTGTGTTTATCAGTCTGGATAACTTTTTTTGACTTTATGAGGATTCTCATTGTAGATCCGTCACTGCTGTTATTGTAGAGCTTCAAAAAAGAAAGAATAATGAGTTTATATAGGAGTGTAAAATGCTCTGCATTTGTAGCACTAAAAAGACTGTGAAAATTGCAGCTCAATTTCCATTCCTTCAAATTTAAGTCATTTTAGCATTGAGTTTGAAGTTATCATACACTGTATAAATTGAGACTACATTCTACCAAAATATGCTGTAATCATATGATTTAGTCACCAATTCAGCACTCATAAAGTCACATTTGCATTCATTTCAAATGTGAATTTTTGATCATAAAAAACAAAAATTTTGCCACACCTAGGCTCCAAAAATATAAAAAAATTAAAAAAAAAATATCGAAGTAAATGAAAATGAATGCATTAATAAAAAGTAATTAATAATAACAACTAGCACACATGCAAATGTAAATTATAGTACATTAAATCACAAACAATAATTCAAAATTGTATTATTATTACGGTCCCACTTTATATTAGTTCGCCTTAACTATGTACTTACATTTAAATTAATCTTTTGATACAAGGCACTTATGGTGTACATACATGTTTGCATTTTATTTTTTACAAATACCTGCTTGTAGTTACATCTGTAATTAATTTCTGTAATTGCATTTAAAATTACACTGTTGACCCATCCCTTACACCTTAACCCACCCTTAAACCTACTCATACCACCAAACCTGTCACTAACCTTACCCGTATCCCACCTCAACAGCAAAAGTGTTTTGCAATACCATATGAACACTGTACTTATTTTTTTGATGTAGGTACATAATAGTTAAAGGCATCTAATATAAAATGGGACACTATTACTACGATAATTATCCTTATTATTATACATATTATGCATATTTTTACATATATTTATTTTTTATTAATACTAAAAAACATACCGATGGTACGTTATTAATTTCATCCCAATACAACTTATTGCCTGAAGAAACTGAAAATACGTAATTATTTTATATGGAAATGTCTGTCACTGTCTGAATGTACAGGTTGATTGTGAATAAAGAATTAAAGAGGAATGGGTGTAAAGGAAATGAATGCGTGTCAGAATGTTTCCTGCTTAAAACCACAGACATTAAAGACTGTTCACAAAACGCATTTTGGATTCCACTGCACTGCTTTTCCATTGTTTTTACGTAAACTTGCACAAGACAGACGTGTTTGACGTTGCGCGTCTCGCGCCTTTTGTACAAGCTTTTTTTTCTATCTGATTTTTTCCCCCTCCATTGCACTGTTTTGCATCTCGCGTTTTTAAATTTTGTGTAAATTACCTGTATAAACCATAAACTGATTACAGCCTACATTTTGGCTCAAGCCATACGGTCAGAGAAAGTAAGCATGGCGTAAACATAACAAACAGAATATGGTGTCTAGCAGTGATTATATGAAATTAGAAAGATGGAAATAGCTCACCTTGTACCACGTAACAGAGGTGTAGCTCTGACAGTTTTGACGGAAAGTACAGTCCAAAGTTATGTCATCTCTGCAATTTGCGGTGACGAAGACTTCATCGTTGCCAGTTACTGTATTAAGGGTCAACGCTAAAAGCAGACATCACAGATCAAAAACACACTGCTGGAGGTAAAAATCAACAGCTCAAAGCTCCTAAGTACGCTTTGCTTGTTTGGTTGCTGGGAATAATGCACATCTGTCGTTACATGCTGGAGTTATGTGGAGTTAAGTGAACTGTCTGTGTTATAGGCTGCTGTTGGAATTTCTTGTTCTTAAATTATAACAAATACTGGAATTCTAAGGACCTTACGTCCTTTATAATTAGGCCTAACTAAGTGGTAAGTAAAAACAACGAGTAAAATAGAGAAAAAGAAATCTGACTCACCTATCACAAGCAAGCGAATCATTATGGTACTTATGAAATGCGTGATGCTCATTTCCTCTTAGTTGGCTGCTTTCCACAGTTCTTATGAATCACATATGAGGAAACTCCTCAGAAAAATGGTGTGGGTTTAATCTTTTGCGGTTAACATGTTCAGGACCATCTTGACTATCATGATACACTGCAACGTTTAGAACTCAGATTTTTTGGGATTAAAAAAAAAAACCTTTGACAGACTAACTGTAAGGACTGAACATTTCCCCTCATATAAGTGGACACAGAAGCATACTATTTATAGTTTCGTGAAGCTGTTTATCTGTAAAGTGATTTTCGGGGAATTCAGACAGAAAGATGTGATCTAATGGTTTACTTCTCTTTCTAAGTAGGCGATATCAATCTATAAAGACTCTAAAAAGAAAGAGAGATACACACGAAAACTCACGCTATGATTGGCTTATATTGCAATTGTGCCCACCCATTATGTTCTCATCATCACTGATTGGCTGATTACCCTGTCAATGCGATAATACCCACCTGGTTAGACTAGCCTAAATATAATCCACTTTCAAGCAGAATTTTGCTTTAACCCTAATCACACTTGAACATACTAATCAGTGTCTTCAGGATCATTAGAAAATCACAGGTGAGTTTGATCAGGGTTGGAGCTAAACTTTGCAGTGTCTGAAATTCACTCGTTAACTCATTCACTACCCAGATAGCACACGTACGTCTGCAAGATGTCTGTTAAAGATCTCTTGATCTGGAAAGCATCACTGTGTACAAACATCTGACAGACGTCTGTAAGATCTCAGTTTTACATACATTCTAAATCATAAACATCTTAAAGACATCTAATAGTCATCTATTTGACATTTGATTGGAAATGTCCTATAGACGTATTGCAGATGAGCAAACTAAAAAATACATCTTGCAGATTAATGGAGACATCAAATAGACATCTCTGAGATGTACGTGTGCTGTCAGGTTAATGAGCAAATTCGGACGCTAAAAAAGTAAACAACTCATCTTCTCTGATATCATCACTTTGGGTTGCGTCTAAATGAAAATAAAGTTGAATTATTTATTGTAAGCATTCAGCTAAGTTCAAATAAAACAGCATCTCCATATCTGTAATCATCATGACACTTTCAGTGTTTGCTGGGAATTTGTTGACAACAGTAATAACAACAGTAATAAAAACAAGAAAAATGTAACAACTTTATTCTTTATTAATGCATTTATGTCATTTGCATTATTAAACACAGTCTTCTTACTATACAACTATACAACTATACAACATTATTAGTTTATGATAGTCTGATGTGCTGCTTGAGTCAGAAACTGTTGTTCAAACTGTAATTCAATACGGATTTATGTGTTACATTAGGACAGAAAAAAACAATTAGCCTACTTATATGCTTTCATCATGCACCAGTTTTTTCGTAACTTCATCTTTTGTTTTCTTAATCATTTTAATATTCAGAAACATGATAACAGCAGCACAAGCCATCAGCACACATGGGATGATGATGAATTTAAAACGCTGATTGGCACGCAGATCATGCTGCTCGCTGCTTACCACTTGGAGTTGAGGTTTTATGCAATCTAAGCACAAAAACAAACACACCCAAGTTTTAGTTTTTAGTTTAACATCACATATACCATTTGAGGGAATGCTGACAGCTTATAAATAAGGGAAATATTTTTCATGATACGTCTCCTTTGTACTTCTCTTAAAACTACAAGTGGAGTCTTCAGTAACTTTATAAGGCAAGTCACTAATCTGTGAAGGTAAATTCTGTAAGTTCTCACCTGCTGAATCATACTTAGTATTTGCTTCCTGAATGTAATGACCCAGTGGAGGCCATAAGGTGCATCTGTAAATGCCACAGTCTAGTTCAGCAGAACCAGGGACCAGAAGAGAATTGTCCTCTCCCACCTCATAGGAATGATTTGCAAACTTATAAAGGGTTGTAATGTTTTTTAGGAGATCCTTCAAAACAAGTCCAGTCAGAACACCAGTACCCTCCTCAACCTGTAAAAAAAGTTAGCTTTATTTAAACATGCTCCAACATAGCTTATAGCTCTTAATTTTGACCGGGGCGAATGTTAATATTGACTAAAGGAAGTTTGTTAGCTATTCTTAACTTGTGCTTTTGAAATACTAAACAGATACCAACCTTGTACCAAGTTATTCTTCTGTATTTTACACCTTGTTCAGTGTTAGCCGGACATGGTATTTTGATCCAGTCCTGCTCCTTTACTGATACTGACAAGTGAATCAGATGGACTGAGGGAAAGAAATTATAACATTTTATGTATTTATTAAAGACTGCATTCAGTGAAACAAACTCAAACAGGATTTTTTTTTTTTAGCTTTTCTGCGGACATTCCCCAGACGTTTTGGCATTTTGGTAAACAGACCGTAGGTTAGTTTCACTTTTGTATTGACGTGTTCCTTTTTTTTTTTCTCGAACCTTTTGCAATTACGCAATACATTAGGTTGTATATGTGTATAAATGCATCTTCTACTTACATATTATAAAGTAAACGTGCAGCATGTTCAATGTTTTGTTTCTTGCGCTTTCTTCTTTCCTTCGTTCCTTTTTGTCTGAGCCGGAAACTAAAACATGCGATCTCATTGGTCGATTCGTAATAACAACACTTTCAGTTTTACATGTTCTTTTTTAATGTTTACACAATTTAATACAGTTATATTTGCAAAATGATGCCTAGTACATGTTGTAAATGAACATCTCCTTTGGTGTTACAATAATTATAACAGTAAAACACAAATACGTCTACAAACAGGATGCAGTACATAAGTTATACACCCACAATGGTATTCCTATCATTATGGGGACCTTCCAAAGCGTTTGTGTAATGGTTTTTATACAGTAGGTCTACAAACTGTATTTTTTTTGTCCTAACAAACCCTTCACACAAAACTTTCTGCACTTTTACATTTTCAGAAAATGTAATTCCCGTATGACTTATAAGCAGTTTTGGGGGTAACGCATTACAAGTAACGCTGATAAGTAATCTGATAAGTTATGTAATCAGATTAGTTTTTTCAAGTAACGCATTACTTTTTTTATTTACAAGAAATATCTCAGTTACTTTCCCTTTATGTATTTAATCCCATTTTATTAACCAATGTCTTTTCTGCTGACCTTTGTTGATCCAATTCAACCATACTAATAAGCAAAACTTACTTTAGATTAACTAACATTTGTGCTTCATTTTTCTTATTGCTGAAGAGTGTTGAACTTCCTTCTCCTACAGTTCTACTGTACAGACGTGAATTTACTTTTCCATCAGCCTTAGGCTTATTTCTTTCACTTTTTGGTGTAAAAGGGCTTTTACATTTGCTAAAAATTGAACTTTTTATATTAAAAACAAACAAGCAAGCCCTGCCCAGAACGCATTACTTTCCATAAAAGTAACTAGGTAACGTAATTAGTTACTTTTTTAGGGAGTAACGCAATATTGTAATGCATTACTTGTAAAGGTAACTTTCCCCAACACTGCTCATAAGCTTGTTTCCTCATGGTCCCCACAAGGTCAAAAATGACTGGTATTAATATACTTGTGGGAACATTTGGTCTCCATAACATAGGGAATACCAGGTACACACACACACACACTGTAAAAAATATTCCGTAAAATTTACGGTAAAAAACTGGCAGCTGTGGTTGCCAGAATTTTACCGTAAAAAATACGGTAGCAACATTTTATGTTTTACGGTTTTCACTTAAATTTACAGGTAAATACCNTAATTTTTATTAACTGATATAATGTTAATGTACCAACCTATTAAACTACTGAAATCTGTTATGTGCCTTTGTAATACACTGATCACCACCAAAAGCAGGTGGTGATGAGAAAGTCAAATGATGAACCAAAGCTCATGAC
>JAHKKF010527917.1:18849-39670 GCA_019740295.1 Labeo calbasu | reverse complement strand
GTACTGGTACTTACGTAGAAACCTATACAAAGTAGCCAGAAAGAAATGCTCATTTTAAAGAAATACGTCAGATGGATTTAGAGGCATCTAAACTCTTCATATATAAAATTCATAATGCTTTTTACTTTGAAAAATATATTCAAGGAAATGGTTTTACTTTTTACTTGATAGTCATACACATGACTTTTTAAATGTAATATTTTCTTGAAAATTGTACAAAATGATTTTTCAAAGCCATATTAAACCAGTAATTGACCCATATTTGCTTTGATTAATTTCTCTTTGTTTTTTTTTTCTGTTCAGTAACTACATTATTTAATGTCATGAGCATTTAGCTCATTTAGAGCATTTAGTCTCTCAGTGATATTTTAGTGTTTGATGGTGGATTTCACAGTGCAGTCACGTCATGTACGTTTCTGCATTTCTGCTTTGCCTTGCCATGTGGACCTTTTGCTATCTGCAAAAGAAAATAATTCTGTCCATATGTTATTTAGCCTTTTGCAGGCCCTGGATTAATTCCAGGAAGTTTTCCTGAAACTCATGAATATGCAAATATCACGAGTGTCTTTTCATGACCTTGTTTGGCGGAAGGTAACAGGGTTTGAATGGAATGCCAAAGGCATTGTGGGTACAGCGAATATATGATACACTCCTGAGAACAGACCTCCCATGAGTCTCTGCTGCATAATGATATTGGTGAGATGCACATCAGTCTTATATTACAATGTACATGGACAAGGTCAGCGAGACAGGAAACACTACGCCAGCGTGAATGTCTCATGATGGCGACAGTTCATTTCATTCTATAGTATTTAGAAAAAAATGAAAAAGTTCATGGAGCACAAATAGTGCTTGCTGACAGACAAATGATGTTATAAATAAGTTTGTGTGCAGTCTGATTGTCTGATTATCCCACTTCATCTGCTGCACCTGCGAATCAGTGTGTGTCTGTGGAGAGCTGTGCTGGGTTTTCCTAATGATCACCTTCAGAGTCTCATTAACCTCACAGACACAAACATTGAGTTTCCTGGCCGTGTACATGCTGTGCCAAAGAGTGACATGCGTGTGAGAGTGTATTCTGTGTTTGTTTGTCTGTCAGCTCTGGAGATTGTATGGAAATCACATTCCCCTCCGAGCAGCGGCTGATTTCCCAGCCGTCCACATAACACACGTCTTTCTGTGTGTTTTTCCTCTTCTGAGAGTAAGCAGCATAATGAGCATTTGAATGCTAATGAGCAGACTTCTGAGAATAGACGAAAACATACCATCACGCTTCTCTCCTGATTAATGCATGATGAATTTTGACGTGTGTCCTTCATATGCTTTTAAAGACTCATTTACGCAATGACCATGAAAATATTTTAAAAAGTCACAGTTAGATACACTCTCCACATGGTTGGATACCTCAAGATATGTTCAAAGAAAAACATTTGACAAAAAACAGTAGACTAAACGACACTTTTCTCCGTTCGTGGAACATCTTCATTGGACACCTGTGTGAACTTCCTACAGCCACTAGAAATCACCAAAACTTCATTAAAATATATTTAAATACATGACATACACGTTTCAATAGATTTCAGTAGAAATTACATTAATATTTCAGTTTACCGTAAGTGCTTGCCAGTATTTGGCAGTGAAAGAACTCTGTTCAGCTAATTGCATTTAATATAAATGTAAAATGTAATGCATTTATCATGCAATTAAGTATCCAGAACCAATACATTCAGTTTTTACTACACTGTAAAAAATGTAAATGTAAAAAACCATTAATGGAAATAATAATAAGAGCGTTTTTTTTTTTAAACAATCAATGACTGGCAGAAGCAGCTGGCAAACAAAAACTGTAAAATGAAGGTACAACATCCTATTTTTTCTTTTTAACTGTTACTTTACAGGTATTGTCTGGATTGCCATTGTGACAATTTGTGTCATTATTTCCTTTAAATAAATACATCAGTGTTTTCTGAATTAACATAGGTTTAGATGTGTTATTGAAATTAATAAAGTTTGAAGTCACCGTTGTGTAGATGGGTTTCTGACCCTTTACGTTTTTAGCGGTAATTTTTCTCTGGGTACTGTAACTGTGTATTTCTAGAACACATTTGTTATAGCAAAAACTGTAAGAAAAATTCTTATCAGATGAAGTTGTTTGCATACTGATAATGATTTTTTCTTCATATTGTGGCCTGATTCATTAACTGAACAGCTGCTCACTGGATTAAAAAAATACGAAAATAAGTGCATATACTGTGTTTGTGGTTATTATTTATGCTCATAGCTAAATATTCTAGTTTTAAAATGATTAAAATAAGGTATGAAATGAGAACTGAGTGGGTGGTAGTTGCGTGTTTTGTCAAGGTGAGATTGTAAGTGAGATGTGCTGCTGTGATCATGAAGCTACATTTGTTTGTCCTTTCTGCTTCAGCAGCTCACAGTGAAGATCTGAACCCCCACAGAGAACAACACACCTTTCATTCACACACACGCACACACACACTGAGCACAATGACCTGCTCAATGTCACTCAGTATGTCTGCACATGTAATGTTCATTGACAGAGTTTGAAAATATGACATGAGCTCCAGTCTACTGTAAAAAACAGAAACATTATGTCTCCATTTTTTTTGGTGAATCAGCACTTCTCTCAGGGTGTTGTTTTTGCTTATTGTCATGGTTGACTTACTGAATTTAATTGCCTTTCCTGAGTAGATGTGTGTAATTGCATTAGTATCAGAAAGTAAGCTAGAAAAGCACATGCTTTACTATTGGGACTTACAGAACAAAAAAGAGACTCCGTGTTCGGGAGAGTATATACTTTTTATATAATGAGAAAGAAATAAAAGCTTATGTTGGATACATTTACCTCCTCAGATAAATCATATTGTATGTCAGACATCAACAGTGATGTAGTGTCTTGTTACATTGGGTTATTTGTTGTCATAGTTGGTTACCACAATATACACTCTTAAAAATAAAGGTGCCTTAAAAGGTTCTTCACAGCAATGCCATAGAAGAACCAGTTTTGGTTCCACAAAGAACCATTCAGTCAAAAGTTCTTTAAAGAACCATCTCTTTCTTACTTTTTTATAATCTGAAGAACCTTCTTTCGCCACAAAGAACCTTTGTGAAACAGTAAGGTTCTTCAGATGTTAAAGGTTCTTTATGGAACCGTTTAGACAAAAAGGTTCTTCGTGAAGCACCTTTATTTTTAAGAGTGGTCATTCTTTCCTTGGACTGTCTGTTGTGAAATGTTGAGCAATGATAGAGACTGAATTGTTATGTCACATCAGTTAACTTACCTGTGGCAGTTAAAGTTCAATAAATGTGGCTGGACTTGATTCATTGCATTATGGGATTGCCTTATCCATGAAGGATATATGTAATGTTGTCCCAATTTTTAAGTTTTCTTCCTAGATTTTGTTGTGTGCCAGCTGGTGCCCAAAAAAGTGACTTTAGGTAGCCATAAGGCTTAAAAGTCCACTTCCAGAACAAAAATTTACAGATAATGTACTCACCCCCTTATCATTCAAGATGTTCATGTCTTTCTTTCTTCAGTCGTTAAGAATTTATGTTTTTTGAGGAAAACATTTTAGGATTTTTCTCCATATAATGGACTGATATGGTTTGAAGTTTGAACTTCCAAAATGCAGTTTAAATGCGGCTTCAAACGATCCCAAATGCGGTTGTAAACGATCCCAGCCGTGGAAGAAGGGTCTTATCTAGGGAAACAATCAGTTATTTTCATAAAATTAATACAATTTATATACTTTTTAATCTCAAACACTCGTCTTCTCTTACACTTCCTGAACTGTGTTTTTTTTCTGGTTCGTGACAGTTAGGGTATGTCGAAAAACTCCCATCTCTGTTCTTCCTCAACTTCAAAATCGTCCTATATCGCTGTTTTATATACGCTTCTTTGCATGTTCACTTTGCACAGACTGGGTAGATACTTCTGCAGCGATGTAGGATGATTTTGGATTTAATTTTTTAAGTTGAGGGAGAAAATACGATTGGAGTTTTTTCGACATACCCTAACTGTCATGAACCAGAATACACAGAGTTCAGGCAGAGCAAGACAAGACAAGCGTTTGATATTAAAAAGTATTTAAATTGTATTATTTTTATGAAAATAACCGATCGTTTCGCTAGATAAGACCCTTCTTCCTCGGCTGGGATCGTTTACAACCACATTTGGGATCGTTTGATACCACATTTAAACTGCATTTTGGAAGTTCAAAATCAGAGCACCATATCAGTCCATTATATGGAGAAAAATCCTGAAATGGTTTCCTCAAAAAACGTAATTTCTTTACGACTGAAGAAAGAAAGACATCTTGGATGACAAGTTGGTGAGTACATTATTTGCTCTGGAAGTGGACTTCTCCTTTAAGGAAATATGGGTAGCTGTTCTTTAGGAGCATATTGAGTATTCTCAACATTTACATAACCAAACAATCAATTTGTCCATTGCAGCCATTATAACATACCAGTTTTGCCAATAATCATTATATTTAGTTCTCTTTTATCTTGCCAGTATTTGCAAGACAACAGACAAATGTGCTCGTAACCATTGCTCAACTATTTAATATTCACAGAATGACCTGCTTTTTATGCATGTGTAAGTCTTAAAAGCAGCATAAAATCAATCCTGTCTTAGCATCCCACAACAGGTTCAGACTATAGCATTTATCAGAAATGAGTTTCATGCTAATGGCCAAATGTGCAAAATCTTTCTTTCCTGGATCTGTCAGTTCATCTTGTGCTGATTAACTTTAACAGAAGCGTAGCTGGTGTGAAGAACAGGAACACATAATTTGCACTGCAGATAGACTTCTAAAACAGCAGCACCTACATTCACTTCAAATGGACTTTTCCTCTCTTTCTAGGCCAGTTAGATGAGGTACGATCTGGATGTAGTCTCTAAAGGTCTCTTGTATAAGTCAGGATGCCTGCAGCAAGTTCATGCACTTGTGATTTAAATTTGTAAGATTTGATGAACTTTTTGCAGATTACTCATCTTTTCACTGCCAATAAAAGAAACTGATGGTTACTAACGTGTATTTCGAGGTTGCTGTGCTTCTTATGACCCGTCTCCACAGTATGATCATCAGTCTGTCCTTCTGCACAGCCCAGGTGCGACTAATTATTTTGAAGATGTTGGAAACAAAAGGGTTTTCCTCACACCATCTGTCCCATAATCCCAGTGGTGTGCATGCTGTGGCTGTGCAAGGAGAGTAATTAACTGATCGTATGACTAAAAACACAGACTTTTCTCCACCTGCTTTACATTCAACCTGCAGGGGCAATATATGACCTCACACTCTTTCTATATGTTGCTTTCATCTCAGAGTACTTTATCTTGTGCTGTTTAGACTTCACATTATTAGTTGAGTATCACTGTATTGTATTTGGTCAGACGTATGTTTTTAACCTGGTGGACAATGACAAAGGTGAAAAAAATCTTTCAGACTTATACTGAAAGAGGGACCTAAATCAGAAGGGGTGAATAGTTTATGAGACTGCAAATAGAGAAATGAGGCTTATTTCTCAAGAGACAGTAGGCAATCACTCAGCTCCCTGGCCACTACCTAGCAACACCCTTAGTAATCCATCTAATTTCCCATTTTTAACTACTTTCCCTGCTTCTGCTTTTGATATTCCTCCCTCGTGTCTATTCTGGGGCCTGTAGCATACACTTAGCCTCTATGTTAGGACAGTGTCTTAAGTACAAGCTATTAACCAAGGGGTAATCAGACTTATTTTGGATTCAACTTAGGCTAATCTACGCTTTTATGTAACTGAATTAAACACATTATGACCAGTTTTTTAGAAAAAAAATTAGATGACTAACTTGTAAGACTAGTCAAAACCTTTTATGCAACTGGCCCCTGGTCATAAATGGCAAGTCAAAACGTTTACTACTGTAGCTATTGCCATCCTCAACAGAAGGCAAAATTGTCTAATCTTTTATGAGACAAAAGTGTCATTTTAATTAGTGTTACAGACTTATGTTCAGCATTGCAAGCAGCCTAGCAAAACTTGTGTGACACAACATCTTATTCTGGACTACGATGGGATGAAGATAATACAAATTTGTCGGAATAGATAGCTGAAATGTGTCTAAAATCTCTGACAGCTTATCTTAATACCTCATGGGTCCTGTAAATTGTATAAAGAAATTTAGGGCCAATAAGTTTATACTAAAAAAAGGATTGTAAACGTCTGTAAACATAAAGCAGGCATCCCGGCTAGTAGGCTATGTTGCATGTGAAGATGCTGCAGGTGGCAGATCGTTTACAGCCTTTTCTCACAGCAGCTGGAATAATTACATTTATCATTTTGGTGGCTGATTGTAATCCAGAAAGGATTATGTGTTAATGAAGCACAAGACTGAAATTCCAGTTTTAAATGTGCATCTAATTACAGATATGTGGGATTACACAAGATTTGTGTTTCAGAGACAACCAATAGTAAGGAATTTTTAAAAGAACAATTTCTTTATATTAAATTTGAATGGGATAATTAGCGATTAGACTGAATAGAAATTGAAGTCTAATGCTAATACACTATATATACACATAATGCTGGTGTTGTTAACATTAACAATGAGAACAAATGATAACAATAATAATAATTTGCACGGTTTGATGTGATATATGTTATGCCAGGGGTGCTCAACCCTGGTCCTGGAGATCGACCTTCCTGCAGAGTTCAGCTCCAACCCTGACCAAACACACCTGAACCAGCTAATTAGGATCTGAAGGAGCACTTGATAATTAGACAGGTGTGTTTGATTAGGGTTGGAACTAAACTCTGCAGGAAGGTCGATCTCCAGGAACAGGGTTGGGCACCCCTGCACTATGCGATCATTAGATTTAATTTAAACGTCTACATAGTTTACTGGATTAAAATGCTGATAAATTCAAGAAAAAATGAGACGTAAACACGTGACAGTATGATTGAAATGTTAAAGTATTCAAAAAATAAATAAATAAAACACATTTATTTTGTGGCACCTTAAAAAATTATTTGGCGCCTAAGTTTGTTTCTTATAGGAGCCAATCGCTCCTTACTCATTTTTTTTTTATCTGGAGCCCTGGACTGACAGCGACACATAAACTCAAAATATTGGATTCATTTTCTCTGAGAAGCCATGCCAGTGCACAACCCACGTAAAGAAGATAAATCTGCAAATAACTGCAATTGTAGATTTCAAACAGAGATGGCAACAAATAGGCAAAACTTACGGACTGCAGATTTAAACAATTGTTGTTTAACAATCTGTATTTTTACGGTTCATTTTATATGAAATATTTCAACATTGTCTACCCTGTTTGTCCCTAAGCCAACAGTAAAGCAATGTTGTAATTCACATAATTAGTAATGCTCCTAATGATTTTCATAAAGTGTTCAAGGGTGTAGAGATATGTATAAATTTATCCGGTGGATTAGGCAGCCCTTATTAGCCAGCCCTCTTTCCTAGCAGACACCTTAGTCATGTTACATAGATAAGGAGTTTTGCTAAACATTAACTAGTGACACTGTCTTTCAAAAATGTACAGTATGTTAAAGGAGAAGTTCACTTCCAAAACAAAGATTCTCATATAATGTACTCACCCCCCTTGTCATCCAATATGTTCATGTCTTACTTTCTGCAACCGTAAGAAATTATGTTTTTTGAGGAAAACATTTCTGCATTTTTCTCCATTTAATGGACTGATATGGTGCCCCGAGTTTAAATGCGGCTTCAAATGATCCCAAATGCGACTGTAAACAATCCCAACTGAGAATGATGGGTCTTATCTAGCGAAACGATTTATATACTTTTTATATATACAATTTATATACTCTTACTCTCCCTGAACTCTGTTTTTTTCCGGTTCATGATAGTTAGGGTATGTCGAAAAACTCCCATCTCATTTTCTTCCTCAACTTCAAAATCATCCTATATCGCTGTTTTACCTTTTTTGTTTTTTTATTTTCTTTGCATGTTCACTTTGCAAAGACTGAGTCAGTGCTTCTGCAGCGATGTAGGATGATTTTGAAATGATTTTGGAGGGAGAAAATATGATTGGAGTTTTTCGACATACCCTAACTGTCTTGAACAGAGTTCAGGGAGAGCAAGACAAGACGAATGTTTGAGATTAAAAAGTATTTAAATTGTATTTTTTTAATGAAAATAATCAATCGTTTCGCTAGATAAGACCCTTCTTCCTCGTCTGGGATTGTTTACAAACGCATTTGGGATCATTTGAAGCCGCATTTAAACTACATTTTGGAAGTTCAAACTCGGAGCACCATATCAGTCCCTTATATGGAGAAAAATGCTGAAATGTTTTCCTCTAAAAACATAATTTCTTTACGTCTGAAGAAAGAAAGACATGAACATCTTGGATGACAAGGAGGTGAGTACATTATATGTGAATCTTTGTTTTGGAAGTGGACTTCTCCTTTAATAAAAACCAAGACTAAAATGATGTGCAAATGAAGTTTAAAATGAGAAACAGCTGTGTTTTCTCTATCTGACATCTGTAAACATAATCAGCTGAGGTGTGTTTAGCAGCCGTCTGAATTTATCATTCAGTTTCTGGTTTAAAAGCTTCCACCCAAATTTCAAGTATCTAGGATATGCTGACGATAACAGCGTAAAACCTTTAAATACTGCGCTTAATAGTAAATTGTCCATACAGGTCATTCAGAACAGGAAACCACTTCCACTCCCAATCACACCGCACAAGAATGTCTTGGCATTTTGCACAGCCCGAAGGTGTGCTCTTTACACATTACACAAGACCGCTATGAAACACACATTAGTTTCCTGCCGGTTATGTTGAGTGAGACGTCAAACACGTGGTTGCTGTGGTTACAGATAAACAGACATCTCATCGCAATACTGTGGCCGTTGACTGGGCATGTGTGAAATGAATCAGGTAAACTCTGAGAGAGGCAAGGGATGTTTGATATGGCTTGCTGTACACAGAGCGCAGCGCACTTCCTGAGCTGTTGAAACCTGCCACACCAGAACTAACATTTGAAGAACAACATCAGCTTTAGTTTTGCTATTCTAGGCTTTCTCTAGTGTTTGAGCAATAGTGCATTCTGTGGAGATCCAGCCTTTTTGAAATAGAGCTCTGCTATGTTTTAGCATCTGTGTTCTTTCTGGAAAATGAAAGTGACATTTCACCCAAAAGTGAAAATCTCGGTCATCATTACCTCATTCTGACTTCCTTTCTTCTGCGATACAGAAAACGGCACATTTTGAATAATGTTCTTGTTGCTCTTTTCCACAACAATACAATGTAATGCTTGAAAGCTTAGACCACTGGCTTTTATGGTGCTTTTTTCTAAGGCTTGAATGCTTCAGTCCCTCATTATTGTAATAGCAATAAGAAGACAGATAGATTGAGCTATGTTTAGTGGCACTGTGCGTACCATGAGTGCTCAGACTGACCCGGGAAACGTCTGCCTGGCAAATATTTCAGCATTTATTTTATGTGTCCGGTCTTTCTGTCGACTGAACCAGCCATGTCATTAATTTGAATATCAGTAGTTTGGGTCAGTGCTTTCACAATCGATTCATGTTCGTTCGAAACTCGAAATGTTTATAATTCATGAATGAAAACATTTTGTAATGTGATTTTAATTGTACATTTTTCGTGGTAATGCAATGTCTGATTTTAAAATGCTTTTCAAAGGATGAATTTTTGAATTTGAATTGAACTAAGATCTATTACTTTTCCTACGTAATTTGTAACTCAAAAATATGGTAAAAAATCTATTTAGGAGTCTTTCCAACGATGAATAGTTTGAACTGAAACGCACATCTCTCATTCGGCACGAATACAAATGTTTCCCACTAGAGGCTCCGGCGCGGTCACTTGAATTTGTTTCCTTATAGCAGCAGAAATTACTTGGTCATAGGCTACAGATAAGAATAAGACATTATTCGGAACTATAGAGAGTTTACTTTTATGTTGTTTTATTCTGTTTTTCTCCCTACAGAGAAGCGCTGCAAGTGCGTAATGTGACGATGTGTGAATCCTTATAATTCTGATGTTTGTGCTGCTATTTGTGCCTGCACTAATTTCTAATTGAATTTAAATCTAATTTAACGTTCTAATTTTGTCGGTTAACTGTTCTACTGATCGGTCAACGAGCGTTGGTTGTCAGTTAGGAAATGTAACCCTAACGCCACTGATGAAGAGGTAACTTTGAGAAAATTAAGATGTGTCATCAATACGCCCATTTGGTCCGGCAGATGTTATTTTTTTAGTTTGTTTTTCAGTCGTGAATATCCACTTCATCCACCGTGAGCGTTACCATTTTGTTGAGTTTATAACGTGACACATTTGTTCTGCTCAGCGTTGCTCTCACTGGTCATTTGGTCCTCCAAAAAAAAAAAAAAAACCCTCGGAAGAAATCCTGCAGGCGCCCTTGGCTATGTTACTCGGTATCTGTGTTTCGCGTGTGTTTAAATATTGAGTTTATGTCCTCTGCTAACATGCTGCATAACACGTGATCTAGTGTACGGCTTCCTCTGACCTGATTCTAGGACTTTAGGCAAACAGCAGTATTGTACATTCCAGATGTTGTATCGCATAACCTTTAAAGCATTGTTTGAAAGATGAGTGCTTAAAGATGTCAGACAGCCCGTGCCTTGAACACACAGCGCTCACTGAGTCACTGATAAACCTGCAGTATGATTCAGCAGTCTGCTTCTCAGAACATCCGGAACACTGCGTTTTTACATCTCCGATTAAATCCCACCTGAAAGAACAAAGTATAATTCAGTATACTTCAATATATCAACCTACTCAGATGGATTTTTCTCCCTGTGTATTTGAGTAAAGGACACTGCTGGACCGCCCTCATATGCAGCACAGGAAAATGCTGGTCCAGCAGTTGCATTAGGAGAGGTGGCACGTTTGCACTGCAGCATGATGCAGTGTCTGTGCATAGCCGGCGTCTTTGGTTTCTTCCCACCAGCAAAAAAAATGAAATGGAACCAAATCGATCCAGCAATGCCCCTCAAAGTGCTCACACAGAGAAAGAGACCCTGAGCGCTGCTGCATTGCAGTGGATGCGCTGCAGTGGCACCGCACAGCTATTTTTAGGGAGAATTTATTTTAAGACTCACTGCGTCTTGCAGGTATTCTCACAGACTAAGCCTGCAAACTTTGCATTGGGTAGTTGACATGAAATCCTATTTCCAACCTGTGATGTCCTGCATGCCATACATGCTGCTTTTATGAGCACGTAATAATTAAGAGGCACCTGAAGAAAAATTCTTAGTCCATCTGGCGTTTTTTTTCAAATGAGCATTTTTATCAGGCTCCCAATTTCAAAAACTGACTTACAACCTGTTAAAAATGCTCATTTAAAATGCAAATATCAGTGACACTGCAGGATACTTTATAATGAGCTAGTGGTGTTCAAAACAGTGGCGAACTTCGATAGGATATACACTTTGTTTTATATTAATATTAGTTTTAAACTAATATCTTGATGTTGCCCGTGGAAAGTCCGTGTTATGTGTCAACTCCCCGTTATCAGCTGAATCCTTAACCACCACCACTTCTGCAGTCACCACTTAACTAAACCTTAGGAATTTTCCTGGTAATTTCCTTCTTTATGACCAGATCAGTGTTCATTAACATGTAAAAAGACCCAAGTACAAGCATGAAGGTTACACAGCAATCCAATTTTCCCTCCTCTTCTTTGCTCATCACTCATGTTTATTTGTGGCGTCTTCGCTGTTTGCTGCCAGACTTTGGCTGCATTGAGATGTGCTCATACGTGAGTTGAATGAACTGGCTCATGTCTCTCACCTTGAAAAGACTCCTGCTGTTTTGCTGACAATTCCACTTTACCGAGGTGCCCGTCAATGTGAGCGCAGGATGCCAAAATGCCAACATCATATGAATAGTGTCTATTTAAAATCTTGTCATTCTGCTTACAGTCTTTTCATTTGGCGTTTTCTTTCAGGCGCTGACGGTCAGTCGTATGCAAATGCACGCCGCTTTCCCGTCCTCAGAAAACACTGAACGTTGTTGCGATGTGACGGATGATAAAATGTGCCTGATCACTAATGCTGCAGGTTTAATGGGAGCGAAAAACGGCAATTAGATTAACGGGACAAAAGCAATCTGTTACGCTGTCAATTATTCATGCAGCGCTGGTTGTCTCAAACATCAGCAGTTCGGATGGTAAAGATTGAATTACATTGAGCTCAAAGGCAGAATGTCTCCTGCTTCAGTGGTCACCTGATGGGGTCTGTGACCTACGAAACTAACTCGATTATCTGTCAGGATGAAGGCTGAGTTTTATTCTAATCTGCTCATCTTCATACCACCAACCTCGAAATATCCCCAACCTTCAGTGGCTCATGTCCTGTATCGACAGTGTAGAGGGGAAGTCAGGACGGCCGGATGTGGCCACGCGTTCCGGCCCATAAATGAGAGTAACTTGATGTCAGAGGTGGTTAGCGATAGCTGTCGATATTTCCTGGTGAATTCGCTTTGGTCCTAAAAGCAGAAACTAGAGCCATTAGTATGTGAAGTCATGAAGTAACTTCAGGAGGTTCTCGGTCAGTCACGCAGGAAATCGTTGGAATTCACGGTTGGGTTGTCAACAGTCCCTTCCTGGTAATGGTGACAGATCCAAAAAGATTGCGGATGTGTGCGTGTGCATGTGTGTCACAGAAGGCCTGATGTCCAGAACATGTGTGCTCTTTTTTTTCTCTTGTGAAAAAGTACAATTTAGCACATTGTTAAAGTACTAATTTTGTGAACTGAATGTAACTTTCGTAATTTACAATTAAAAGAAATGTATTACAGTTTAAAATTTGTATTAAATGCAGTTAGCTGAACTCTAGAGTTCTTTTTGACCCACTTATGTACGTTTATATGTAATTTCCTAATTCTGTTTGAAATATAGGTAAAGTATACAGCCAAATACCTTCCTATTGTGACATATATCCAAATCTGCTTCTCACATAGGAGAACAATGTAGGGTGGGACTTGATTTTATCTGTTAGGAATTGATTGGAATGTTTGATCGTTATTGTTTGCTATTGTTGCAATCTCACGTGAGTGACAGTTGCTGGAGGTTATTGCTCCGCCCCTATACTAGTGCCATTTGTTGCACGAAGGAGGGAAAGTTGTTTTAAATAAAGATTACAAGGAAATATACATTTATTAGAAAAAAGATACGATAAATCATTTATAATAAAAACAGCATTATTCCACAAAAAAAGTAAGAATTGTCCATTTATGTTGACTTTAAAATGTTTCCTTAAGAAAAGTGTGTTAAGAAACATGAAAGTGTACTTCATGTATTTAAGCAACCTTAAATTCGTACAGTTTTGAAGTGGGCTACAAGTGCACATTTAAGATGGTTGGCCAGGTTGTGACGACTTGATTATTCAATGCTGCATTGATGACGCATTAGAGACGCAATGCCAGATGTGACGTGTGCGGTGAGGTCGTGAGCTGGTGTAGAGGTGCTCATTTAAAAATGTTGATGAGCAGGGATTTTGCAGACCGGTGTGGCTAGAGGAAGTGCGGAGGAAGGCAATAGATCCAAAGTGCTCAGGGAAACACTTTGTCATCCCAGTGGTTGTCGGCACACAGGAGTGATGCGCTTTCATATATCCAGACATTATCGAAATGTTACAGGTAGGGAGTGATTATTATTTGATGCTGTTAAGACTTTTTGAACTGGCTTAAAATTTACGCAATTGTTTGAGCTCTTTTTTTATTTCAAACTGTCACTTGCCTAAAACTAAACCATTGCATTATAGTGCTGCTTTGTAAGTTGCTATATTTGAACAGAAACATAATTATTTGAATGATGCTCATCTGCTACACTGTGTATTGAATTAGCTGTTTGGTTGAGTAATATTATATCTGTGCACTCACATTCTTTTTTTAGTGAAATGCGATGAGTCTGCGTTTCAATAGCCTGCCTTTTCAGTGCTGGCCTTCTCTTACTCTACTTATATTTTGCAGATATTTTGTGAAGGTCATTTGAATCAGATACCCAAATCATGATGTGCAGCTCAGACCCTTTTTGTACCTTATTGTTGATTTTTCTGGAGTAAAACTGTTCCTTGCTCAGTGCACTTATGTGTTGTGTTGATCTGTGCAGCAGCCACCAGCACCACTCCCTCAGCCAAGACCTCCAGTCATGTGACGCGCTGCAGCGAGAGCGAGAGGAACTACTGCGTGAACGGCGGGGAATGCTTCACGCTGGAGGTCACGCCCGGGAACATCAGACGCCTCTGCAGGTACAGCTGTGCCTCCGCACGTGTGTTTCACAGAGAGATTTAGTCTGTCATTTGCAGAGTCATTGTACAGTGAATGTCATTTTAGTTAAGGTTTGATTTCTCCAAGGACACAAGGGAGGTAATGCCTCCACAAATAATTAAATGAGAAAATATCCAAAGTGCAAAATAAAACAATGCCAGTGTTACAAATTATGACATTAAAAAGTGTATAAATCACTTGAAAAAGTAGACACTGCGCAACAGCGATATCAGCTTTTGAAGTTGCAGTGGGAGGCGGTGTCTCTCTTGCCTCCTTTGAGCCCACGGGGTTTTAGCAGACCCCCTGAATGCATGTGTAAAAGGTTTGGTGCGTGGTAACTGAGAACAAATGGGGAAAAGTCGGGTGAGTGTTATGCATAGTGCTATGATTGGCCTTTTACATGCAATAAATGCCACCTTATAATGAATTGTTCTGAATGAGTAAATACGATAATGTTAATGGGAAGAAGACTAAATACGAAGTAAGTAAATAACTTAGATATCACCGCTTTATCATGTTAAAATGAAACTAGCAATGATGGTGAAATTTAAGGTACATCTCTTTCTGTGACCATCATGACACATGCCTTGTTTACCAAGCTTTGATGACTGATGATCCAAAAATAAGCTGACTATTAATAATAACAGCTAAATATTAATTTAAAAATAAAATAGTCATGAAATATTACATTTTTTATGTATTCTTATAGTTTGAAAAAAAAAGGCTTAAAAACTTAATGAGATGTATTCTTAGTAAAAAATATTTGTTACATTTAAAATATAAAATACAAATTTAAATTGTATTGGCTGTTAAGTGTCAGCAATGTATATTTATTTAACCTGGAACATTTCTGAGCACCATACTGCTAGCGAAGGTTTTGGGCGTGCGTGACACTGACAGCACACTCTGGGGTATTAATGCTCTTACTGTCCAATTCGGTGAATAAGCACAAACCCTAGTGCTGAAGTCAGGATTCTGTTCTCATCAGTAAGTACTGCAGTCAAGAGGAGCTTCTCTCTGTCTCTCTCTTTACTGTAAATGCGGCAGCAGAGAGACGGCAGCGCTCCTCGGGGACTGTAGATCTCTGAGCTTTCTATTTCAGCCATCCATCAGTGGCCACGTGACCCTTAACAAACATGCGGAATTAGTGCTAAGTCAAGTATCACTAGTAGTGATTTGATCAGACTGAAGTAAAAAGTAATTATTTATGTTCAGTGCATACAACATGGACATGAATAATTTGTCTGGTGGAGAGGTGTGCGGATACTTTACTAAGTGATCATCAACACTACATACTGGATGATAAAAGAGGAAAAAGTATCCCACAAGAAGTCCTCTTCCTGTCTGAGCACAGATGCACATTGAAGGAGGAATTTAAGCCAAATCTAGAGACCTGAAGATCACAGCATGTGGGACAGCATGTCCAAAATCTAGTTGCTGTTGTTAATGTTTCTTCTCACTGTCTTCATATTGTGTAAAGACACCAAGTCTTTTTCATTCTTCGTTTATCGTTTTTTCATCATTTGGGGTAAAAAGATCATCCTGACACCACCCACGCTGCTGGGAGTTGCCTCAAGATGAATATGTAAATATTAGTGGTGTAACAGTACACAAAAATGACGCTTCGGTACATTTTCGGTAAAGAAGGGTTGAAAAACGAAACATAAAATTGTTTTCGGTTTGCAACACCAGAGACACATGTGTGCGGGGGAGTTGACTTAAGATGAGTATGTAAATATTAGTGGTGTAACAGTACACAAAAATGACGCTTCGGTACATTTTCAGTAAAGCAGGGTGAAAAAAACTAAACATAAAATTGCATCTTTTTTTTTTTGTAAATAGTGTTTTTTTTCTGAAACTACTGTGTCTCTGTCTTTAAATAAATGTGATTATTTGTATATAATAAAATATATGTGTATATTTTATAACAAATAAAAAATCTCTCGGTTAATGATGTAAACTACATAGGCAGTCCTATTAATTGTACATTACTATAATATTAAAGTTTATAATTAACCCAAACTTTTCATTAAAAACACTCAAAATGTGAGTGCAACCAAGTAAATTGCACATAAAGCAGTTGCTGCCTTGGACTGTTTCACCTTTTTCTGAAGTGCCACATCAAAGATCATCACAACGGCATTTATTGTCTGAATTTCCACATAAAATGATGCTGTTACACCCCTAGTAAATATGTGGTGCACGCTTTCCTCTTAAAAACAAAATAAACACTGAACAAAAATGATGGCAATGAGATCCAGAGGAGATTTCCACATAGAAGAGGATGGAGCCCTAAAGCACACGTGCCTATTAAGTAATCACCACAGCTGAGGTAGTTTGAAGGTGCTTACCAGCTGGGGCAAACTTTTCTTGAAAGCTAATTTGAACTCCGAAAGTGAACTTTGTTTTGGCTTGTTTTTTTTTTTAAATATGTGTTTGGTAGTTCAGTGTGTCTGATATAGTTCGATCTGTGATTTGAAGTACATGGAGGCCTTCACTTTCTCTGTTGAGAAAGGCAGCTGCCCCAGCTGTTAAACTTCTTTTAGAGGCACAGCTGGAGCTCTACGGCTGTGTTTGTGTATGAAGTGGAGGGTTTTGAGCGCTGTGTCATCAGAGAATGACCAAAACTGGAACAATCTTAGTCCTGGACCTTTATAGAGTAAAAATAAATAGATGAATACTAACTAACCAGAAAAGAAGTGAAATGGTCATGTGTTAATGTATCAGTGCCAGTAAAAGCCGCTCCTTTAAGTGACCGTCGACCTGTGAGTGTGTTTGTACGGTGCTGTTGTGTAATGTTGTGTTGTGATGTGTTGTGCTGTGTTCATCCTCTTTCTAACCCAGGTGCCTTCCAGGATACACAGGGAACCGCTGTCAAACCACAGACCCTGTGAGAGTCGTAGACCCGAAACGTATGTGCAGTCAGTGAACATCCCCTTCACCCCCAAACACACACGCCATCGCCGCTGTTTCTGCGCTGCCTCGCCACCTCCGCCACGTACAAAACATCCTCTCTGTCAGAGTTTGACAGGCCGTCCATCTGTCCCGCCGTTAGATGTGGACGGGTGCGCCATGGGCTACTGTTATCTCTGCCTACATTTACACCCGAGATACTCGTCAGCGTTCAGAGACGAGCCACGTTTGAACTGTTAATTGGCTTTTCGAAGCGGAGAGAGATGAGGTGGACGTTTGCGAGACATTCAGCGGGCAACACCGGAGACACGCGTGTGTGCGGGGGACTTTTGGGTGTCAAACTCACTTCCTGTCTTCCTCTCTTTTCTCTCTGTGACTTCTGTCTTTCCCTCTCAGGTGCCCCAATGAGTTTACTGGTGATCGCTGCCAAAACTACGTAATGGCCAGCTTCTACAGTACGTCTATTTCCTCTTCCTGTCTGTGCTTGGTTTGGAGCATGCTCAGTCAGCGCTACCTCCTGTTGCTTTGTTTTTGTGTTCTTGATGGACGGTAGTCAGATCAGACAGTGATCCAGTTATTTTTTTTTTCCATTACTTCTCTTTGCATGTTTAGCGTTTATTAATCTAGTTTTGTTCTGTTGGATGCTAGTTAGCTGACAATGGTTAGACAGGGATGACATTCATCAGTCTATACATGTTAGTTATTAGGGGATACCGGGTTTCTCTGCTTCACATCATCTTAGATTTAGACAGAAACAGATTGATCGAGCTCTGTGGAGAAAATCACACCGACTGTTATGAACCATGACTTTAATCTTAGCTCATCCACATGTTTTGTGAGCTAGTCATCATGGGTAATTACGTCTTGTTAACATAAGGGTCATTGTCAGGAAATGGTGAACATTTGTGCTTGACAGTTTTATTATTTCTTTTTAAAATGCTGCTGAAATTTTGAAAATGTTTAGTTTAGAAGCGTTGTTATTGTTAAAATTAAAACATATAAAACTATTTTAATTTGTAAAGCTGAAATAAAATGAAGTAGCAATATTGGGTGAAAATTGTAAACCTAAATAAACTAGAAAATTAGAAGAAAATTAAAATTAGCTGAAGTAAATTTAAGTTATAATAAAACTAAATCTGAAATAAAAATACATTAAAGCTCAACAGAAATATTTTAATAGTTAAAAATAACAAATCCACGTAACAAAATTACCTCAAAATGTAAACTAAGTTTAAAATTAAAAATGAAAATATAAAAACAAATTTAAAAAAAAATGTAATTAAATACTATAATAGTATATGAATAATACTAAAAGAACAGTGGCTTAGGATTCCCTTATTTTAAAATTCATAATTGATAATATAATGATAAAAATGATAAGAGTAGTCTGTCATAATAATCCAGTATGACATTTCTTTTTTAAAACACATTTATATTTGTAATGGTATTGCATATTTGAGGGAAAAAAATCAAATGATCAAATCTATAAAATAAGTTTAGTGTCCTGCGCACAAATTGCACCTTTTCCTGAGAATGACTGTTTAAGTGCACTGTTTAAGTGAACGACCATAGTAATAACCATGATTTAAACTTTAAAGCACACTTAAGAGTCTCTGAAGTAGATTTGACCGTGCAACCCTGTTGAAACCCATCAGTACACCATGAACACTGTGAACCTTGCAGGATTTAACCTCACAAGAGGATAAATCAAATAGGACATTGAGGGAGGTGTTACGGAGCAGACAGAAAAACTCCATCGATTTATCTAAAGTGCTAAAAAATAGCAAAATTTACTGGAGATCTGCACAGACAATCTATTCTCAGCTATTAATAGGGTTTGCTAATGTGTCCTTCATAGTATGACCTCCATCAGTAGAGATGCTCTGGCTCAGTGTCCAAAGAGGTTTTATCGCTGATAAACGACACGCAGGACAGATCAGAGCTATCAGTTAAGGGGTAAATCATTGGCCCTCTAACAACACTTCATTATTAGGTCGGCATTCCAGTCAAACAACCGATAAGCAAGGGTGATCGTTTTGAATTATTCTAATTGGTACAGTAATTTTACATTATTGTGATTGTAATGAGAGTTTATGACTGGAGTGTCATTTTATGCATTCTGTATTTATGGCCAAGAATGACATGAGTCATTCAATTTGCCTTCAGCTTTGGCAGGCTCAGGTATCAGACCAACAAGCAACAGCAGGATTTTTTGGCGTTACAGATAGTTTAGGTGACGAGATATGCATGTGTTTAACAGCATGTTTATCTAAAACATGTGCTGGTATAATGACATGAATAACTGAGTCTGACTTTGTCCGTAGCAAAATGTGGAGGGTCGGTCTCTATATAACGATGTGAGCGCAGTGACATCTGCATGTGCATGTCCTTGTGTCATAACGACAACCAACCATAAGTGTCTGTATATAGAGATGTACGTCGCTATATACGTGTGACAAACCATCCATATATCTCTTAATGAATTTCTAAAAGCATTAAATGATGCATTGTCATGGTGGGTTTAAAGTCAAACAGAATAGGCTTGAATGATTTCTTTTCAAATGTCTTGTGTGTCTATGTGATCTGCCATGCTGTACTGTACATGCCGAGATGATTTCAGGTGTTTTTGGAGGTGGTTTGAGGTGGTGTTTGTGTGCAGTCAGTCAGAGTTGACATCACCGCTCAACTGTTTTTTGTTTGTTTGTGTTTTGCTTTCTTTTCATCACCTTGTCTGCCTTGGCAGAACATCTTGGGATTGAATTTATGGGTATGAATCGTCCTTTCCTCCTAGTTTGCAGATTCGTAGGTCTAGAAGCTTGAGCCTGTTTCCTTCAATTTCAGCTGGTTTCCTTTTGCTCATGAAGGGATCAAACAGCCATAACAAGATGATTGGAGATTGACATCACTATTACTCTTTATTATATTAATGCAGAGGACTTCAGATGGCTGCTCAGAGCCACTCTGCAGGTTTCTAGGGTTTTAGGCAAGAAAGTGGATAGCCGCTCCAAAGCAAGCGATGTACAGGGGGGCATTAGCCTGCATGGTAGGAAGGATGTTGTTAATTATTCATGAAGACCTCTGATATCTTCCATTCAAGGCAGATATGTAAAGCTCTCTCTCACACAGACAAACACCCACACATACACACACACAGAGGCAGCTAAAATTCACACACAGTTCAGCTGTGCAGAAGAGAAGCCGTATTGCAGTAGTTATGCTGTGTTTAGATCCCTTCAGCTTTGCTTTGCCCTCCATTCATGCATCCTCCTATCTTCAGCATGACATTGCATTCCTCACTTTCTTCCTTGTTTTCTCCCATTTTTCTATTTCTCCTCAGTGTTTTATCAATGTCTCTTTGTAGTGATTGCCATTGTGTTGTGTGCATCAAGAATATGCTATACTTAAAGATTTAAGACCTAAATCAAATGGGTGGTAGTGTTTGCTCACAGTCATATTTTGTCAGAAACATACAGAGTTCTGTGCCTTAAAGACCCAGTGAAGTCAAAAATGATTAAAATCATCCTTTTTTGCAGAGGCAATGGCCCAAAAATAGTGATGACACCATATTGCACCCAGGGGCATATACAGATTTATGTCCA
>JAHKKF010527917.1:0-17115 GCA_019740295.1 Labeo calbasu | reverse complement strand
ATTTTCAAAACAAATTGACAATTTATATAGTTTTTAACCTCAAACACTCATCTTGTCTAGGTCTATGATTAGCCAAAATCGTGACAGGCCACCATTTGTTATTCAATCGTATGTGAATAAATGCAAATATTCGCTCAAAACACCCAGTAAAGACAGTAAGGAACGTGGCGCCAGCTTCCTTTAAAATATGTTTGATGATTGCGCCTTGATGCACCTGATGCGCCCGCACCAGATTTGCTGCCTGTTCATACACCAGAGCATGTCAAGGGAGGCACACCGAGTTGTAAAATAACAATTGTTATTGATTGCTAATTTGAATCAGTACATTATAACAAAAACAGTACCTTAAAAATGAAAAGAATAAGATTTGTTTGATGAATTTATTTGAAGCTGCGGATTCGGCTGATGTTTGAACTCATCCACGCGTTTTTTTTCCCAGTTCAATACGGTCAGTACAGTTAGGGTATGTCGGAAAATTCCAATCTCTTAAAAATCGCTACTTCGCTGCAGAAGTACCGACCCAGTGTTTACAAAGTGAACATGCAGAGAAGCTCAAACGCCCTTTACAAACAAAAGGTAAAACAGCGATGTAGGGCGATTTTGATGTTGAAGAAGAAAACAAGACACAAGTTTTTCAACCCTAACTGTATTACACAGACTACGCATGTGCATCGCAGAGAGAAGACGAGGGTTTGAGGTTAAAAAGTAAATAAATTGTCAATTTGTTTAAAAAAACACTGATCGTTTCACTAGATAAGACTCTACTTCCTCGGCTGGGATCGTTTAGAGCCCTTTGAAGCCGCATTTAAACTACATTTTGGAAGTTCAAACTTGGGGGCACCATTGAAGTCCACTATATGGAGAAAAATTCGGGAATGTTTTCCTCTTGGATGACAAGGGGCTGAGTACATTATCTGTAAATTTTTGTTTTGGAAGTGGACTCCTTTAATGCAATCAAAATTACGATTAGTGGTCACCAAGTATTGTAACAGTCAACTAAAAGCAAATATTAAATAATGTAAAAACAGTTACGTTAAACAAGCATATTGTATCCTGTAAGAAAAACAGTAGTACAACAATCAACTTTTGTCTGATTTCAGCATTACATGCCAAAAAATATTGGCTCTCCTCATGTGCATGTGATGGACAAAGAAATGGAAACATCTCTTTCTACAAACGAGTTCACGTCATCAACACATCCGTCCACTGCTGTCACTCACTCCTCCAGCCAGTGGTATAGTACAATCCCACATTCTTGCAAAGCAAAGTATACAGGAAGTTATAATGTAACTTTATATTTATACTGAAAGTCTAAATATAATGTAATGTCTTTAAAGTTTTTTCTGCAACATATTCCTGACATAAAAAAGTCCTATTCCTTTAGTTTTTTTAAAGATTAGCTCCTGAGATTTTTGACATATTGTTCTGTAGAAACCAGAAATCAGTATACTTTTTTTTTTTTTAAAGTGATATCCATCAGTCAAGAGTCTTTGTATCCATGAAACCATTAAAATCTGTTTGTAGGCAATGGTAGTCACTGTTTAAAGATGAAGAATCATTGTGAATGAACAACACATGACTAGATGACGTGTGTGATGACTGGCTTTGCCTTTGGCTTCTCACAGCTGGAGTAATGGGAAAGCAGAGAGCGTGGTTTCAGACAGTCATGCAGTCCTGATGCAGTCATCGGCGGAGAACTGCCGTCATGGTACACCTGCTCACAGGGGCCGTCTAAACGCTACCGGAGGTGTTCATCAGCTCAACGATTACCTGAAGAGCTCCAGAGAAACGCAGAGCTCTTGCAGAGATTCGCCTTACAGCGAGAGGTACCGCTTACTGCATGATCCCAGCTCCCTTCATTGATAGCAAACAATATAATAAATAAATAAATAAATATTCTGTCTGTCAGTGTTAATGAGTAACTAAGAAAAAGAAGCATCTAATTTAACATTTTTGCATGTTGAAAATAGTTTCAAAGGTGCACATGCAGCTTTACTGCCATGTGAACTGAGGTTGTGATCAAATTGTGCTAAAATGTTTTCTCCCTCACGTTTCATTGGCAAGTCTGAATCACTCTAGTGAAACAGCTCATTCAGATGATTCACGTAAGCTAATAGATTTAAAAAAAGAATAAAAAATCTTTTAAAGTTGGCCCCCTCGATTAAATCCGTAATTCGCTCATTCAAAAAAGCAGTTTTAGTGTACTTAGCTACTCAAGCCCAAAATAAACTGGACTCGTCACGTTCCGCTCCGTCTCGCAGACAGTGCATGTGACACAGAACATGTGTCCAATGATGTCCAAGAACACATTATTTGCTCATAGACTGATTTTTCTTTCTCGCTTGTGTAGACAGCAGCACATTTTTTATTTGACACACCTATTTCCATTTCAGTCTCTACTAACAATGTGATGAGTTGAATTAGGTGTGTTTAATGTGCAGCGCTCAACTGTGCACAAAACAGAGCGAGACACAGAAAACAAGGAAGAGCAGCTCTCATTGTAGTACTATACTGTGAGTGGCTTGGTGCAGATTCATAGCAGCTTCTCCAGCACTATTGCTGTCTGATTTTGATGTTCATGTCCTCCAGAGGTTGTGTTTGTCAGCCACATACAGTATGTCGGCTATGTTTACATGAACACTTTTTGTTTCAGTAGGAATGAGATTCATAATGAATCAGAACATAGTGTTTAAATAAAGCAATCAGACTGATGTGCACATTTTTTTTTTTACAAGTTTCAATATCGGATTTGATCTTTTGACATTCGCAAATATATAGTTTCCCCCTATTTGCACATACTATTTTCCTGCCATTGCTTCTTTTCATTGTAAAGACTTAATATTTATGTATTTTGGGTGTTAATTAGGAGCCGACGAGCTGCGTTTATTTATCAAGCAGTAAAATCGCCCATTCCCATGGCCAAAACAAGCTGTCCGTGGATGAGAGTATAAAGTGAGGACTGATCGGATGTTGTTCTGCTCCACTTTACAGACAATGAGTGGAAGGAGAATTTTTTAAAAAAACATGACTTCATTCTTCAAAAACATGACAGCTCGTTTCACACCTCATATATCATTATGCCAGTTGTACGTCTCACATGCGTAGTACTTTCCAGTTTCAGTCTTCAATCTGAGTTTACACGTTCTCTCGAACAGATTAGAAAAAGTCTACACCACCCCTTCCAGTCCAATCGAAATTTCATTTGGATTGAGTTCAGTCGGATCAATGAATGTGTTTACATGAAGGCTTTTTAGGGTACATTTGCACGGCAAGTCTTAATGCACAGATCTGATCTTTTGACCATTTTTTAGGCCCACCTGTTTACATTCCCTTCAGTCATGACTGGTATCCGATATCTGTGTTTACAATAATTCCCACCCAAAATGAGTCAGTGATCGCTTTACTATGCACATGGTAGACCCTTGGGTTTTAAATGGACTTGCTATTAAAATTATTTATATACTGTAATTCACGCTGATTGGCACAAAATCTGAATTAATGGATAAAGACAGGAAAATAACGGTAATTTTCAGCTTCCGAACAAGTGAAGCTTGTTGGTTTGATAACAAAAACATATAAGTTATCACCTCATTGTTGGGAAATACAATGTAGCTTTTAGTAGCGAAGCTGTTGAATTTATAAAATTCATGGGGCAGGGGTTGAAAACCAGCTCCTAAATGTGCAATTTCTTACCTATATAAAGTTTAGGTAACATTTTAGTACAGGGAACAATTCTCACCATTAACTAGTAACTTATTATTATAGCCTATACTTATTATTAACATATTGGCTGTTTATTAGTACTTATAAAGCACCTATTCTGCATGACCATATTCTACGTCCCTAATTCTACCCAATACCTCAACTTAACGGCTACCTTACTAACTATTAATAAGCAGCAAATTAGGAGTTTATTGGGGCAAAGCTGTAGTTAATGGTTTGTTAATAGCGAGAACTGGACCTTAAAATAAAGTGTGACCAAAGTACATCTCAATAAAATGCGACGCATACAGCATGCCGGCATTAAAACGCTATCTTTATAGGCAAACATGTCATCCTCACATTGGGAGTTCTGATAGGAATTGGATATGTGTGTCTAGACGTAGGTCGGATTTCCAAATATCAGATGTGTATCTGATTAATTCCGATTAACAAATTCAGATCTGTGTCAGATGTGAGCAAAAAATTTAGTTTTTATGCCAGTGTAAATGCAGCCTTAGTCCAATTGAGCCATCAGTTCGTTTAGTAACTGAATATTTGTTGCATGTAAATGTAGCCGCAGAGGATGTCTTATTTCAGAAAAGCAAGTGTTCTAAAGTAAGAATGAAATTAGAGTATGCCTCACAAGGTAGAATTTTATAATTTCACTTTTTTAATTAAGACATGTGCGATGATGTATGCAACCAAGAAATATACACTCCAAAAAATGCTGGGTTGCCCAAGTTGGGTTGTTTTTAACTCCGCATTATTTAAAGATTGGGTAAATACTGGACAGAACACATGCTGGGTTACGAACTTCAGACCGCGGCTGAAAGATGCCATGACTGACTCCAAAAAATGCCCATAAACAAACAGTACTGGCATTAGAGAACATGTTTTAACATTAAATTAAATTAAACTCAGTAGTACAACGAATAAAATCCATTTATTTTATGCAAGACAAAAGGCGTTTCCATCATGCATCTCGTCCTTATGTTGCGTTGCGTAAAATAGTACAATTTACAGCACAGTAAAGACTTGAATAAAATGTATACAAACTAATTTCGCTGAAGAAGTACACCAAATTGGCTGTGCTGAGAACTGACTCAAACAGCCTCCGCCCTTACTGTAACTCAGCAGTTGGGTTGTTTCGTCAGAGACAGGCTTAACTCAACAGTTGGGTAGAAAAAAATAACCGCGCTATACAAATAAATTTGGGTTCAAAAAATAACCCACGGCACAGCCTTCGAAAGATGACACAGCTTATCAGCTGATGGTGAGGTAGCAATCATGATAGCAACTGTAAAGTGAGTTTGTGTTTCTTCCACAAGGTACGTTTCGGCCATGACTACACCCACCCGTCTGTCCCCCGTGGGGCTTCTCTCTCCGGTGACGCCCTCCTCGCCTCCCTCCGAGATGTCGGCTCCTCTGTCCAGCCTGGCGACCTCGGTTCCTTCCATGGCAACGAGTCCCTCGGGGGAGGAGGAGCGCCCCCTGCTGTTCCGGACACCGCCGATCCTGCGTGACAAATCCGGTTTGAACCAGGGCCAGAAGTCAGGCCATAATCTCCGCAACTCCGCTCACTACAATCACGGCCTGGAGCTGCCCAGCCCTCCGGCCAGCCCTCTGCACATTGTGGAGCACGAGGAGTACGAGAGTTCACAGCAGTACCAAAGCACAGCTGCGGCGCCCGCCCCGTCGTCCCCTCCACACAGCCCCAGCGCCGGTCAGCGTAGCTCAAGAACTCAGCCGAGCGGACAGACGGGCCCGGCGGCGCTGGAGCCGATCAGCGGCAGTAACTCAGAGAGCAGCAGCTCAGAGAGCGAAACCGAGGACGAGCGGGTGGGAGAGGACACGCCGTTTCTCGGCTTACAGAACCCTCTGGCCGTGGCCGCAGGCTCAGTTGTTCTGGACGGGCTGGAGGGCAACAGAACTAACCCCGCACTGCACCTCTCGCCGCAACACGACCTGCAGAGCAGACTGACGGCTGTCATGGCCAACCAAGATCCTATAGCTGTGTGAAAAATGCATTGAAGAAAAAAATCACCACTAAACCTTTATTTTCTATAATTAAGTATTGCAAAAAGAAAAACTTCAACTTTTATTTTAGTGATGTAGTGAAAAGACTTTTATATATGTGTACGACGTGTTTGTGTCATGGAAAAAAGTGCCATTCACATGTAGCTGAGGTCACAGTATTTCAATGGCAGAAAAAAATATAATCAATGGTGCCTTTTAATTTACGTTTGAAGAAAAAAGAATTGCATCATGACACTGGGCCATATATTCATGACTTTAAGGCAACAAAATAAATTCTGTGTGACTGAGAAAAAAAAGAAAATCTTCCACCAGCACTCTTGCAATCTCATTAAAGTGTAAAAAAGCATCATGGTCTCTTAACCCAGTGGCTTTTCTCTCTCTTATTTAACACACCTGATTCAGATCATGAGCTCCATAAACTGAACTGTGTCAGATAAGAGAGACAAACGTGCAGTGCTGTGGGTTACGGGGACTAGCCGTACTGTGTTTGTTTTTAATTACATTGAAAATTATTTATGCATTTTGATTTAAAATATGAAGTGTGACTGCTGCAAACTGACAAAAAAAAAAAACAAGACAATTCAAAAGCTATAGAAAGTAATAATAAATGCTAAAAAATACTCACAAGAAGCAAATCATGTACAATCAGCTATTAATCACACATAATCACTTTATTCTGTTTTATATTATGGTTGCCATGTATAGCTGACGTTACTTCTGTGAGACAGCTATTAGATCAGATTGTTTTTTCGTTCATATAAATGTTTCTATTTATTACTGAATGACTGAATATATGGCTCACTTTGTCGATCGTGCTCATTGGCTTCTCAAGCAAGGCAATTTGGGAAAATTACAGCACCATTTTTATGATACTGACATCGTTTTTATTCCTATATTTTATTTTATTAGTTATTGTCCATTTTTTTTTAACATTTGTCCTTTGCTATCCATGTAGATGTTACATTATATTCAAAGTGTTCTTTTGTGTCATGTTAATTTTCATCATGTTTATGTGTATATGTGTGATCATTTAAAGAACAAATCACCTGTTGTACAGTATTTTGCTATGTTTGCGTCACCAGATTACTACAGTAACTTATGTATTCACAAGGTTTTACTGAAAATAGCCTCTAATAGTCTATCCAGCTTGCTAAACAGAAGGAACTGGTTACACAAACAACACTTTTAACCTAGAGCTCACTATAAAGCTTGCAGCTCTAGTGTGTGAAGGCCTTTTCCCCTAAGTTTTCGTTTGAATGAAATGTGGCCCGTTTTGTTGTATTTATTTTCTTTATTTATTTGTTATTTATTTATTTATTATCTGGGCCTTATGGAATCTAGCGTCTATAAATCTATATTTTAATAGCAATGATAATAAGAGATATTTGCAGTCTTTGGGTACATCAACTAAACCTTATTTTTACTGTTTTTTTTTTCTTCTTCTCATCACTCCATAATATATGTGTGTTGTTTTGCCATTTAGGCCTAGACTCTGTTATTCAAACTCTCATTCAAAAACAATAAATGTTCACCATGACAAATATCCATGAACCTGGTTGTACAATTAAAATGAGCTGAACTGCATCTGGGACACTTGAAAACACCCTCTGTTATGTTGCTTCTAACACGAGCCTTTATGTAACGATTCAGGCCACCTTGATGTTTGATTTTGGATACGATACAGTGTGCGGACAGATGGCTGCTTTAAAGGTGACGTCAACCTCTTCCGTCTTGGTTTTGTTTTCAGAAATGGCTTATCATTTACTGTTTGGATGAAATGGTTTATTACCTTTTGCAGAAATATTCAAACTAAGCTATAGAGAAGTGTGATCTCTGTATGCATCGGTGTTCCAGCATAGCAGATTTCTGGCTTGTTGTGATCTCCACATTGCCAATGAACATAAAGGAAGAACAGAAAATCTCCAAAAAAAATCATGTCATTCTGATAGCTGCATGAGCACAGGAGGACAAACACAGGCATGCCTTGCACAACACATGCAAACAAGCATGGGCAGAGATGTCAATCGAGACATGACCACACTCTAACTGAGAACAAAATGTTCATTTTCATCTGCTCTTGTGTGAACAACTCTATAAAGTGACTGGGCAATATGTATGATAGCTTTACATTGTGTTGGATCTCTTTATTTTTGCAATGTCATTCTCTAAGATGTTAAAATAAGTTAAGGCACACTTGATTCACTTTGAAGTGTGTACATTTGCATGGATTTATCTGTGCTGTCTGGCTGCAGATGGACCCGTATCGTCATATCGATTGGAGCGGGTATCATTATTGCTGGTGACCAATTTTCTTTCCAACTCAGTAGCATGTCAAAAGTTACCATTTTAATTTCATATTTTCACAGAAATTGAGTCAAATAATGCTGGCCAAAAGATACTTAAAGTTATTTAAAGTTATCTGTGCAGTGTTTCCCTGCATACAGCCCGAGGAGACACTGGGATAAACTCCAGCATCTCTGTGACAAGTCTGGAAAAAGGATGGATGGATGGAAGGACTTAATAGGATATCAACCCTCTAAAATCCATTAGTGCTCTTCAACAACCAAATGAAACAGCCAACAATTAAGGAAGTGTCATGTAATATCAACTTTGTTCATAATATCCATTATAGTTTTATTTTTCTGTTTTTCACTCACAAGGAAGATTAAAACATCAATAACCAAGCAAATTACTGCATTCATTGTAAAGTACAGTATAGATTATCTTTCAGAAGCTCATGACGCATGCCGTATCAGCAAAATTGTCAGCTTTTTGTGTTACGTTGATGGTTTGCCGGTTTACTGACTGTTAAACTGACTGTTAAACAACAAAAGATGTTAGTGGCACGTCTGGAGCGTGTGGCATTTATAAGAACAATTCCGTGTGTGCCAGGAACAGGAAAAACCCCAAAATTCCCTGAGACAAGAATCTGTGCACGTGTATCATGAGCCAAGATAAATAGTTTACACAAAGACATGTAACATTGTCCTTCTAGAAATGGCAAGTACGGTCTTTTGTGGGTTGGGAAATTCATAAAACATCTAAGAAGCTATGATATCTACTGTTTTTATCCCAAAACAAGACTGCTCACTAAAAATGGGGAAAAAGAAGACAAAAGAAAAAGTCCCACCAGTGATTTGTATCAGCGTTGTTGATCAGTGACATGACACTAGTTGTTTGCTGTTTCACTTGGTTGTTGAAGCTTATTTCGCTCATGATTATGGCTTTGAAGGTACAATTAAAGATACTGGTGAAGATACTCCCATAAGCTGAAGATGAGAACAATTTGCACCCTGTGACAGCAACACTGATGTGAGATCACATTTGTGCTGTCTGGCCAACCGAGGAGGATTGATTTGGAAACGCTTAAAAGCACTCATTATTTCATTTATTTATTTTTAGTATTCATTAGTCATTTTAGTATTCATCGTGTTTGACGATGCAAGTTCACTTTTAACTATCGAAAGCTATTCCTTAATGGCATTATCACACGAGTATATACTGGCAGTTTGTTGGGTTTTGTAATACTTTGTAGTACTAGTCACTTTGTCGCACATTCCAACATTCCTTCCTTTTATTAAAGTCAAAATAAAAAAAGATGGTTAAAAATATGAAAATAAACTCTAAGTCGACGTCCTCATGTAAGATGAACTGCCAAAGCCCTTCTGAGCTCATTTCAGTCATCATATAGGCCTAATAGCTATTCTGTTCATTTTTCATCAGTGTAAAGTATAAGAGCTCTGGAAGTCTTTTAAACCCTTATAGAAATATTTTCTCAAATTTCAACAGAAGTCATTGCTTTAAAAGTCATATAGTTTAAGCTGCTCTGCAACACAGGAGTGATCCAGCTACACTACGTTAAACAAAGATTGAAGTTTTAACTGTCATGGGACAGAAACTCTTTAATTCCATCAGGTATGTGCTGTCAGATGTCTAAAATGTTTGAAATATCTCTCAATCAACTTGTAACTGGTCTGCCAGGATTCCATGCATTTTAAGGAATAGTTCTCCTAAAAATAAAAGTTCTCTCATCATTGATTCACTATGGACCCCAGAGCACAAGCAAAAGAAATTAGAAGAATATCTCATATACAATGCAAGTGAATGTTGACCAAAGCTTTGAAGCTTCAAAAAACACCTAAAGGCAGCATAAGTAGTCAGTCATTTAATTCAAGTCTTCTGAAGAGATCCAATCATTTGAGGTGATAGAAAACCAAAAGGTGACTCATTTCATCTTCAAGTTACAGTCTAGTTACTGATTTTGTTTGATGATCTGGAAAAAAAATGGTTGTGATTCTAGACCAGACGAAATATCTAAATCAGTGGTTTGTTGATTTACTGGCCCTCAAGGTCCACTTTCCTGCATATTTTAGCTCCAACCTTGATCAAACTCCTCTGCTTGTATCTTTCTAGTGATCCCAAAGACCTTGATTACCTTGATTACCTTGATTAGTTAGTTAAGAACCCCTGATTTAAATCATCCAGGTTAAAGGGTTACTCCACCCCAAAATAAAAATGTTGTCATTAATCATTTACCCCCCATGTCATTCCAAACCCGTAAAAGCTTTGTTTGTCTTCAGAAAACGATTTAAGATGTTTTGGATGAAAACCGGGAGGCTTGTTTCTGTCCCACTGACTGCCAGGTAAATACCACTGTCAAGACCCAGAAAAGACATCGTCAAAATAGTCCATCTGCCATCAGTGGTCCGCCACAAGCCTCCCAGTTTTCATCCAAAATATCTTAATTGTGTTCCGAAGGCAATGAAGGTTTTAACAGGTTTGGAACAACATGGGGGTAAGTGATTAATGACAAAACTTTCATTTTGGGGTGGAGTAACCCTTTAACATAGTGAATAAATACACTGAGGGCTAGATGTCTAATAATTTTCTTCTGTTAAATTATGATCAAACAGTGATAGTTGAACCAAACACCTGTACACATAAGATCTTGTAATAAAAACTGCATCTATAAGCATGTACTGTTTCTCTATCCTCCACAGACAGAGGTGGTATAACCTATTAGACAGCAACTTGTGTTTTGACAATCATATTTCACACTGCCAGGCGATACGGAATGTTATCTGTTTCTGATGCAGAAAAGCTACGTCATGCATTCATGAACCTGAAACTGGATTGTTGTAATGCTAGATGATACCAGATGTTTGTCATGCATCTCCAATAAACAAGCTACAGTTTGTTTAAAAGGCAACTGAAAGAGTTGCTATCAGATCAAGAAAATATGAGTTTATCACCTCAATTTTTCGTCTTTACGTTGTGTAAAGATCGATTTTAAAATATTGCATACTTGTAAGGCCTTAAATTACCTATTTGATTTATATTAACCAATGTTCTATGCTACAATATAGCATTTTCATTTCATTTTTCAAGGTCATAAAACTCTGAAATATTCAAAGTACCTAAACTCTGGAATAGTCTTCCTAATAATGTCTCTCTCGTTACCTGTGACTGCTCACTGGCCCTCAAAGAGACAAAAGGAGATTTCTTGATTTAATGCTAGATTCCCAGTGCGTCAGGGCCCAAAACAATGTAACATTCAAACATGCATTTGTTATGGAAAGAGCTATACAAATAACACAACCTGACCATGCAAGCTGTTCATAACAGAAGAGCTTCATGGACATGGCACTTTACAAACTCTTGATCCTTAGGAAATGCTCTAATTTATCTTTTCCACTCACTAAGCTCCCTGGATAAGTGTGACTTTGTTTTACGACAGAAAGAAATTCCCAGAGAAACGTCTGCCTTCAAAAATTTTACTTAGCCTCTCTGGTGAAGGGGCTCCACAGCTCCGCTGGTGTCCTGAGCTCTTAATTGGAGAGAGTGAGTAACCCTCCAGAGCCCAGTGAAACTCTTTCACACCGCTGTATTGCCACAGCTGTTGCAGAATTGCTGGGAAAACTTCCTTGGAAGTTGAATGGACTGAACATTCCATGGCTGATTCCTAATATAGTTGCTGAAAACATTCTTTGAAGTGCACAATGTTCTTATGAAATATTAAACGTCCTGTGATAAATAAGGAACTCTGTAAGGGTGACAATGAGTGGACAATTACTACAAAGACAATTACTACAAACAGTGAGTGGACAATAAACTGTTAGGGTTAGATTGTTTTGCTGTGGTGAAAAGTGTTAAGAAGCAGAAGAGTTGCCCATCTCTGACAGTGCATCCCAGTGTTTTGGTCAACATAATTGCACCACCATGACAACAAAACAGGTGAGAGAAAAAATAGAAAGAGTAATATAGAATCAGTGATGTTAGAAGAACTTCTACCTATTTTCATGAACTTGTAATTCACTGTGTGGGGCCTCAAAACAGGTCTCGAAGTCCTTTGATGTTCAGTTCAGTTGATAAAGATGACTTGTGAAATCACCTCTAGTCCCCTTCCACAGTGCTTAAGGCAGCAGATTCCTTTAAGGTGCAGTAACAACCATTTTTGCTCAATATATTAGGGAAACAAAACTGTGAGTGGATCAGACATCAAATAAATCAGTTAGCACAAGTGTAATTTGAGTACATAATTTCAAAGACATGAAACACAACCCAAAAATACTGTCCCTAGAAATAAAGAGAAAAATGTGGAGTATGATCAGTGGTGAAAGGCATGTTATCCTGTATCCCGTGCTCACTGAAGACAGATGTGTTTGTGATTCCACTGGATTCCACGCTGGCACGCTGCCGGTCAGCTGTCAACAGAGAGCACACAGATGTAATTTAATGTTGCAAAATGTAAATGTTTCCTTACCTTTGACAGAAACTGTGGCCTCAGGAAGTGCTGCTAGATCAATGAAACAATAGGTGTGTCGGCGCAGATAGCCTTGTGGGCTAGTATTGTACTACGGGCGTCCCGAGCTCGAATCCCGACCTTCCCCGATCCCATCCCCTCTCTCTCTCCCACTTTGCTTCCTGTCTCCTCTACACTGTCCATTCATAATAAAGGCAAAAAAAAAAAATAATAATTTTTGGTTGTCCTATCCATATGAAAGCCTGCCCAGACCAACTCAGCAGAAAGAAGATTATAACTTCAATAAACAGACTAATGCATCACTTCAGCTTTCTGAATACCCTCATATGTGACCCCGGACCACAAAAAAGTCATAAGGGTCCATTTTTTTGAAATTGAATTTATACATCATCTGAAAGGTGAATAATTAAGCTTTTCATTTATGTACGGTTTGTAAGGAGGAGAACAAAATTGGGCCAAGATACAACTATTTGAAAATCTGTAACCTGAGAATCACAGATTTTCTCTGTGATTTTCTCTGAGAAAATCACCTTTAAAGTTGTCCAAATGAAGTTCTTAGCAATGCAAAAATTAAATCAAAAATTAAGTTTTAATATATTTATGGTAGGAAATTACAAAATATCTTCATGGAACATGATCTTAATATCCTAATGATTTTTGACATAAAAGAAAAGTTTATCATTTGGACCCATATAATGTATTGTTGGCAATTGCTACAAATATACCCATGCTACTTAAGACTGGTTTTGTGGTGCAGGGTCACATATGTCTTTGGTTTTTAAAATGTCCCCTTTCAGAGGACAATATAGGAAATGTTCACTGTGGACTTCAGTGAAATAACTTGTGATTTATTTGGATAATATTATCATCCTAGCTGAAATAAGTGTATGAGGTCTTTAACCCGCTTTCCAGTTTCAGCATCTTGACATCTATGGTTTGCACTTGCTTCACTGGACATACTCTGCTTTCGTCTTCAGTAGTTATAGTTGTAGTCTTGTTACACGCAGCTATTCTGTTACAAGCTTCTTTTTCAGAGGTTGTTTTTGTACTTGAATCACATCCTGTCATGTCTGTCATGTGCAGTGTAAATAAATGTGTGTTTACTTTTTTTAATCCATTTAAAGATTTACTACAATTGCACTCACACTAGACTTCATCCTATATTCACTTCTATCCATCTGAATGTTACCAGAAAAGTTCAAGTTTCATCCCCCTGCAAACCAGAATTTAACTTTGGCAAACTCTGACCTGTGATTTGAATAACAAACGTCAGATACTGGCCTCAAAACTAAAAGCTACAGTGTTGCAGTCTAAAGTAATTTCACATGCTCAAATCCTGATGTGATTACAGCTTAAAGATTTATTACGATTTCTGTAGAATAATTGGTACTTCAGAATATTCCTGTTGAGCAGGGTTTGTCCGTTCCTATTCCTGGAGGGACACTATCCTGCAGAGGTCAGCTCCAATCCTAGTTAAACACACCTGAACCAGGTAAAAACAGTCAAGCGCATTAGGGCCAAAATCTGCTTGGAGCTAAACTCTGCTGGATGTTGGCTCTCCAGGAGCAGGACTGGACACCCCTGCTGTAAAGGGTGCAGCACTGAATCCTAAAACCTGGAAACGAGAGAGCATTTGAACACGTCCGTTTTAAATGGCCTATAAAGACGTTACTGCAGGAGGGATAATAGAAATATACTGTTTTAAATGTATCTCAGTTTTATTGTTTTTATTGTAGCAGCATGTTTATTATGATTAACCTCCAATCAGTCTACTAAATAATACTATCCAGTAACTGCACTCAGACCCAGAAGATATGACTGATTTTGAAAAAACAAACAAACGAATGGATGCAAAACTACACGGACCACATTTATTTACATTTTCTAATGTATTACTCATATGACCAAAAACAAATATTAAAACAGAATCTACTTTTTTACCCATGAACAAAAATATGAAATATGAAAATTTGTTTAATTTTCTCATTTCTCTTTATTTCTAGTAGAAAATCATATTACCAGTACACCATCACGGAAAATTAAACAGCGATGTTCATATTGCTTTCATAGTTACAGCTGTCAAGTGTTAAATCAAGTCATTCAAAAAAAAAAAAAAAAAAAAAAAGAGAGATCATTCAAAATGAGTCACATCCTCTGGGTCTGAGTGCAGTTATTGGATAGCCTAACCTAAGCGTGCAGTTTATCTCAGGACTGTTGCGACACCAGCAGCGCAAATGTAACAATAATATATTCTAATGGTAAAAACATATCGTTTTAATGACATCATTATTATGAAAAAACCTGTTTTTTTAAATGACATTACATCTCCTAATTAAGGCATAAATGAGTGGAAAAAATAATGTGTATGTGATAGCAGTGCGTTACAGTAATACCCCATATAGTGGACAAAACATGACAGACTCACGCCATAAAAAGTGAGCACACGCTTTTGACCTGCAATTAAGAGAACACTTAAGAAGAGTGCACATTCTTTTCGCCTATTTGGATACTTAAGACAGACTGCCTGCACTGCCTGTTTGATTTACCTGTTTACACGTTCATATCATTTTATCTCAATTTTTTTTATGACACCCATTGATTTGATAAACGCATCAAAAGTTTTCGATGACTCCAAAGGACATGTCAAGGACACACGTTTTAATAGCAAATCACACGTCGAGGATGTGTGTTTTGATAAAAAAGATGCACGTTTCCGACACGTTTTCTGTGACCCTAAAGCGCACGTTAAGAACACACATTTTTATTGTAAATAAACGTCACACACACAGGATGTGCGTTTTCCTGTGAAATGCTTTTGAGGGGTCAGTGTGCAATCAGATGCCCAACCAATCGTATATGAATACTTTGGCTTGCCATATTTAAAGAGGCATACCACCACCTACTGCACGACACCGGATACGGATCAGGCTTAGTAGAGCCGATACCAATCAGTAAAAAAAATAAAAAATGCTTGTTTGTCCCCGGATCCTGATCCTTGAGATTGGCTCGGGACATGCCTAATTATTATATGCTTGTTTGTTTGATTTTATTTTGCTATGATCTTGCAATTGTCTCAACTAAAAAGTAGCAATGTTCATCTTTAAACCTTTATCAAAACTACATGCCAAATAAAGAAAAACAAGTAAAATCAAGTCACCATTATTTATATACCGCTTTTAACAATACACAATTGTGACAATCCAAAAGAGATGCTTTAAAAAGTATTACAAATGAATAATCAAATTAAATTATTAAAAATTAATGATTAAAAATTGTCTGAAGCTGAATGAAACCATGGTGTTGTTTGTTTATAGTCAGTTTAGCTTTTTACATCTGGAGCCATTTGCAACTGTCTTAAGAACCAGTTTGACCAGCTAGCAGTTAGCCAATTCAAATTCAAATTTAAGATTCAAATTAAATCAGTCTACATTCTGTTTTTTCAGTTCAGTATCCTGTTTAGGATTTTGTCTGATTGTGTAAGTGTGAGTGCTGTTTTCCTGCTTTGCTTGTTATGAATGAACCTTCGTGAGGGTGTGTCTCTGTGATAACAGTGGTTAAACAGGCTTGTTTCGCTCACAACCTCTTATCATCAGTAGCATGTACTTAGAGCATCTGTGCTGGAGGGCCAGCCTGCTGGACAAAGCAGTGAAGTTTATCTGTGAGTGTCCACTGAGGAAGAACAGCTTTGAAGGGCTAATGATGACTCCTTCTGACCTACATTTATCTAAATTATAGACATTACTGTTGTGTTTTCTCTTTTGGTGACAGACATCTTTTGGCCCCTTGCTGTTTGTCCCTTCTCAAGACCCCCTTTCAGAGTCAGGAAAATCTCTTTTATTATTTTTTTTTTACCCATTTTTATGGATGCCTCTGTTCTTGCTTTTATCATCTGGTTGCACCTTTGTATTAGAGTTATTTGACCTTATTGCTGCTTATTAACAACATTCTCTTGGATTACATTGGCATTAGTGGAATTGCATTGTTATAGCTCAAATTATACTTTGACCATTATCAGAAAAGTATGATTACAGTACTTTTCTGTAGCAGTGAGTTAAGAGGTGTCATATCATTTTACAATTTACTGCAAGGCTCAGTTGGGCCAGTTCTCCTCTGGCCAAAGTTCCCGTGGCCTTGTGCCGACAGCCGTCTAGGTGATGTGGTCTTCACTGTGGATCCGTCTCTGGGGCTCATCTAGTTGATGTGGACTCCGCTGACATTCAGGGCTGTAGAGATCGTCTCTAGGTGCTGATCCACTGGGCTGGGTTCAGACTGGATCCGGGGGACTGCAGTGACCATCTGATCTGGATACGGACTGGATCTGGTGGTCAATGTGACCTCGGAATAAGAGAGAAACAGACTAATATTAGCGTAGATGCCATTCTTCTGACGATGCACTGAGTAAATCGGGTGTTATGGGAAGTGTTCCCGGTTCCGGTTGACCTAATTAGTGCAGCCTAACAATTCTTTAACGGATTTGAATTATAAGAATATGTTGATTTGTTATGTGTAAGCAAAGTTAAAGAGATGGGTCTTTAATCTAGATTTAAACTGACAGAGTGTGTCTGCGTCCCAAACATTGTAGGGTAGATTGTTCCAGAGTTTGGGCGCTAGAT
>JAHKKF010527913.1:0-21442 GCA_019740295.1 Labeo calbasu | reverse complement strand
CGCGATATTGGCTTGTCAGTGAATTTCGGCTCTTTCGGCTCTCTGTAGTGAGTGCCGCTCCATAATGAATGCGTCTGACTGCACGTGATGGAAATTTAGGACTAATCACGGAACCGGCATTACTGAAGAGATGCGCATCATAATCGCATGCGATTATTTGCACAGCCCTAATTCTAACTCTTATTTCTGTTACTCCTCCCCATCAGAACAATGCCAGAACTCAACTGCTGGCTCAGGTCACTGAAGTCGAGAACCTTTACAAGCAAGTTCTTAAGCAACGACACCATCTACAAACAGACATTAAAGACATGTCCAGTTCATAAAAAAATCCAGAATATTTAAATATAATGCCACCTTTTGTTCAGGATACTAGTGGATATTAAATTAATAAAAAGAACTAACAGTTTTCTGACTAGATTTAGTATACATTTTTACAGTTTTGTATTCTGTATACTGTATGTTCAAACTATGTAACATTCATATTTTGGTTCATTTGTCTCTATTTTGTGTACGTATTGGTTGCTGACAACTATCTTTGACACATTAGAAAAGACTGATCTGATTTTTACTTCATGGATTATATACTGCTGCAATATGTAAATATATTAATATGTGTTTTGTGTTATGTAAAGTTTTTTTTTTTCTTTTGTGTGTTTATGTTAATAATAAATAAATGTTCCGTATTTGAAACAAAAATTTGAGGGTTTCATTGTTGTTAACCAACATTGTGTATTTTATGGTTTGTGCCCTACCTGTACTTTCCTTTCACTGATGCCTAAATATCCACCTTATTCTTACTGTAAGAGCAGGCGCAGCCATTTGTAAAATTTATAAGTCTGGCTTCCGGTCTCATCCGCATCCAGCTATTTTTAGCTGTACAAAACAACTGGTTTTGCTGCTTGATATTACAAACTGGTGTGTCTTATATTATTTTAATGTATTATCTTAATTATGAACACACTAGTTTGTAGTGCAAACAGTTTTATGTTACCTTGAAATTTCCACATAGCGGCTAATGAACAGGAAGTCTCGCCCATACGCTTACTTCTGCGTTGAATAAGGTGGATACCATCAGTGTAAAATAAGTAGTGAACAGCTACATACCTGATTCATCAAAACAATTTTGGACATTATAAGCTTGCTCACGGATTGTCAGTGACTGCAGTGGATGATATTTAGGTGGAACAACTTAAAATATTTTATTCTAGCTTTATAGTAGGACAAATGAAACCATGAATTCAGCACAATGATTCTTGCTGTTGCTGCTTTCCCCTCTCTTCCATTAAGAGCACTTTCTGTGTAATGATGTGTTTTGTACACAACAGCTCCACCTACAGAATAAGAGAGAAAGAGTAACATGGAGTTAGTGTGTGATGTGCAGATATTCATTTCTAGAGCAGTAGTTTTCAACCAGGGGGCCAAAGGATGACTTAAAACTACTTAAATGGATAAATTATTACTAATACATAAAAAAAAATCAATAACCACCTTATTCTTCAATGTGGAAGTAAGCCTACGGAATAACAAGAATAACAACGTGCAGTAAACCGTAAAACTGTTTGCACTACAAACTAATGTGTTCGTGATTAAGACAATACATTCAAATAATATTGTAAGACATGTCAGTTTTCAATATCAAGCAGCAAAAAGAACTGTTTTGTACAGCTAAAAATAGCTGGACGCGGATGAGACTGGAAGGCACACCCATAAAATTTACAAATGACCACACCCACTCTTACGGGAAAAATAAGGTGGATTCTTTACTTATAGTAATGATTGTGGCATAATCTAGGTACACACCTTTGTACGTCAGCGTTGGTTTCCAGTGCATAACGCTCCTGTAGGAAATGCTGTAACTCTGGGCCCTTTGCATCTAAAGTGCTCAGGGCCTTACAGGCAGCAATGCGCACACTGGGCTCCTCCTCATGGTGTACAGCCCACATGAGCAGCTCCTGGAGATCAGGGTTCATCCAACCTATTTGCCCTAAAGCTTAATTCATATAATAATAATTCCTTAATGTAATAATAAAAATTGTAACATTCATTTTTAGACAAAAAACGACTACACATTAACTGTATTAAAGAAATACCTCATTCAAAAAAAGACTGTTTCTTAATCAATACAGATTAGAAAAAACATAGCATTACCTTGCTCACCAATGGATCCTCTGCAGTGAATGGGTGCCGTCAGAATGAGAGTCCATACAGCTAATAAAAACATTACAATAATTCACAGGACTTCATCAATTTTTTTTTTTTTGCGAATTGAAAAGCTGCATGTTTGTATTAAACAAATCCATCATTAACATGCTTTCACAGTAAACCATCACTTCTGGTGAAAATACTAGCTCATAATTCATAATAACACCTCTTCCAGTGAAAAGGTTCCCTGTTGTCCTCTCACATCAAAATTCATTGAAATTTGTTTTGTAAACGGTGCTTGATCTGTGCATATTTCTCTCCTGATTCAGCTGAGATGACGTTTTCACTAGAGAAAGCAATATTATAAATAGTGGACACTATTTTCACCAGAATAAATGGTTTGGCTGCAATCATGTGGATAACTGTGATGTTTTTAACAGCTGTTTGAACTCTCCTTCTGACGGCACCCATTCACTGCAGAGGATCTAAATTTTCCAAATCAGTTCTGATGAAGAAATAAACTTATTTATATCTTGTAAGGCATTATAGTGAGTAGATTTTCAACAATTTTTCATTTTCGGATGAATTCTTCCTTTATTTAATTTACAAGCTTACCATTTATTGCTTCCACTTTCACCTCCCATAATGGATCATTCTGCATCAGGTAAATTAGCTGATCCAGGACCTGTGAACATGTTATATGTGATCATTCGGTCAGTCTTTTATTGTCCATATGCCATCAAAGATCTATTGTGCATCTGCACAGCTGCTTTACTTCCTCACCAACTGGTCATCCATCATTAGAGATGCTGCAGTCAAGCAAGCTTGTTTGCGCACAGCCACAAAGTCATCATTAAAGCACCGCAGGAAAGTAGGCAGTAGCTTGGGTGTCATTATATTGAGCTGACCAATGAAGATCAGCGCTTCTGCTCGCCAAGCAGTTGGACCCTCCTCCAGCTTTGTGCTGTTGAGATATTGTGTGTTAAGAGTGAACTGAGTCCAAACCCTCTGATGTGTCTGTTGGGTAGAGATAGTCACCTCAGCTCACTGTGCATCTCGCTGGCCGCATCCATTTTACTCAGAGCCAGCGCTGCAGCGTGACGAACAGCAGAGCTCCAGTCGTTCCACATCATGTATATCAGTTTGTTGCAAAGATCCTGCATTGAAAACAATTCTAGTATTTTCTACAATCATTAGAGAAATTAGATGAATACAGCTGTGCTGAAGAATTACATTATGATACCTTGTTTAGTGGACTTCTGAGCTGTGCAATGCTAGTACAGGCCTGAACTCGTGTTCTCCAGTTAGCGCTGTTTAACTCTTCTGCCAGAAGAGAGCGCACTAGTGTCTGGACGGGATACACCATGCAAACGTTTGAGTAGAAAGATTTTTTAAAAAGAAATTAATACTTTTATTCAGCAAGGATGCATTAAATTGATTCAAAATGCCAGTAAGGACATTTATAATGGCACTTTTTTAAAAACATATTTTAAATAAAAGCTGTTCTTTTGAACTTTCTATTCTTTAAAGAATTCTCAAAAAATCATGGTTTCCGCAAAAAAATATTAAGTGCCAACACAGATAATAAGAAACATTTCTTGATCAGCATATTAGAATGATTTCTGAAGGATCATGTGACACTGAAGTATTGAAGGCCCTTTCCGCCACTGAAAAAAATAAAAATAAAAAAGGCAATTGCTACGTTTTATCTTAGAATTACGTTTTTTTTTTCTCAGAATTGCGTGATACAAACTTGCTAGTATAAAGTCCAGTCCTGAGGTGAAAAAAGTCTGATATTTTCTCAGAATTGCCAGTTTATATCTCACAATTCAGATTTTATTCTCAGAATTGCGTTACATAAACTCAATTGCGAGTTATAAAGTCAGATTTGCAAGATCACAATTGCTAGTTATACAGTCCAGTCCTAAGGGAAAAAAAACCCTGATATTTTCTCAGAATTTCGAGTTTATATATCACAATTCTGATTTTTTTTCCCCCTCAGAATTATGATATAAACTCACAATTGCAATTATAATTATTAAACTGCAATTATAACATTGCATGATATAAACTCGTGATTGCAAGTTATAAAGTCCAGTCCTGAGAGAAAAAAGACTGATATTTATTCAGAATTGCAAGTTTATATCTCACAATTCAAATTTTTTTTTTTCTTAGAATTTTGAAAACTCGCAAGTTTATATATTTTGATATTAATTGCGAGTTTTAAAATTGTGAGTTTATATCTTGCAGTTTTAAATTTTTCAGTTCATTTTGACGGACAGGGTCTTAAAAATTCCCTCATAATCTATTACTACCCGTCATTTTAATTTTCATATTTTAATTAGAATAACACATTTATTTTTGTTCACATTTTCATTTTTAATTATGAAGCTACAGGACGCTACAGTGTTTAAAAACAACAAAATAGGCAAGGCCTGGGTAAAACAACAACAAAAATCGATTTTTCAATTTTAATACATTCTCATTTTAATGAACCAATATCGATTCTTAACGCACAATCCATCTTTTGGTCTATGCTGTTTTCAGTTCATGAATGAACAGTACAGTGCGTCTGCCTTCCAATAAATAGCAAAAAGCTAGGCTTTGTGTTACTTTTGATATGAAACAAAGTTTCAGATTTCAAATTCTGTCCATTTCATTAGGAAATTCAAGCAATAAATACCGTTTTGGTGCTTTTTAATGTGCCGTGATAGATCGTTGTAGCTTCTGTTTACTTGCCTGTGCATAATCAAAAGCAAAGGAAAACATTCGTGACAGTTTCGTTTTTGTCCTGGATCCCTTGCTCTGCTGCCAGACTGGAGCGCACTCGCCACCAGTTGGACAGGGTGGGATTGCAGCTACAATTTACAATTTACCTCAGTGTAATCTGTCAAAATGACGGACAGCCTTCAGATTATTCCGTCACTGATAAAAAAAAAATCGCCAATGATGGACAATGTTCGGTTAACGCGACCTCTGATTGTGAGATATAAATTCTAAGAAAATCTCTCTCTTTTTTTTTTTTTACTCAGGACTGGACTTTATAACTAGCAATTGTGAGTTTATATCTCGCAATTTTATAATCGCAGTTTCATACTTATAATTGCAATTTATATCATAATTCTGAGGAAAAAAATCTGAATTGTGATATATAAACTTGAAATTATGAAAAAATAACAGGTTTTTTTTTCCCTCAGCACTGGACTGTATAACTAGCAATTGCGATCTCTCAGTTCTGACTTTATAACTCGCAATTGAGTTTATGTCACGCAATTCTGAGAAAAAAATCTGAATTGTGAGATATAAACTTACATTTCTGAGAAAATATCAGTATTTTTTCACCCCAGGACTGGACTTTATAACTAGCAAGTTTGTATCACGCAATTCCTTTTTTATTTTTATTTTTTTTAGTGACGGAAAGGGCCTTCAATACTTCAGTGTCACACGATCCTTCAGAAATCATTCTAATATGCTGATCAATAAAAGTTTCTTATTATCTGTGTTGGCACTTAATATTTTTTTGGGGGAAACCACGATTTTTTGAGAATTCTTTACCGAATAGAAAGTTCAAAAGAACTTATTTGAAATATATATTTTTTAAAAAGTGCCATTATAAATGTCCGTACTGGCATTTTGAATCAATTTAATGCATCCTTGCTGAATAAAAGTTTATATCATGCAATTCTGAGAAAAAAATCAGTTTCTGTTATAAACAATATAATCTATTTATAAAAAAAACACTAAGAAGTCACTTACAGTCTTGCTGCTGATGCTGGAAAGAAGCATCATAGACTGCTCGTGATCTGAAGGAGCGTCTCTGAGAAAGTGCTGTGACAGGAGTCTCTGTATGACAGCTTGACTCGTATCACCGTCTATCGCCAAGCACTGTGCCGCCACCCAGCTGTCTGCACCTGTGCCAGAAGGGTCTGAGTCATAACATATGATGGTCATTTTAAATCAACATTTGAATAGAACAGGCTGCTTTACCTGTGACATTAATGTTTGTTAACAACTGTTTTAATAGACATATTTTCAGGTTTCAGTCACTGATATCCTTGTACAGACCTTGCTTCAAAGTGCTTCGTAATATGTCTCTGGCATGTGCATTAGGTGTCCTCATGGCATACTGACACACTGCAGCAGCCATCTGAACTCTCTTCACTGGGTCATCAAGTGCTGAGACAATGAGAGCCATCAGCTCCTGAGGATCTGCCTTCAATTTGCAACCCTTACCATTTTGACCTGAACAAAGAAGCAATTAGCTGTCACTTTTTGAGTAATATTAATATTATATACTATTATTTAATCAAAAACACAGTAAAAACACTAATATTGTGATTTTGTTTTTACAATTTAAAACAGTTTTTTATTTGAATACCTTTCAAAATGTCAATTTAAAATGTATTTCTGTGATGGCAAAGCTCTATTTTGTGTGCATTGAAAAATGTGTTTTTAGCTGACAGATTAACCTGCTTTGCCAGGGTCAAGCTCTTCTTGTGGTCTATTAACAGCTTCCAATGCACAAGTTATGATAGCCTCCAGCCGCACTGGGAAATTAGGGTCACTAAGAGCCCTTTTTAGGCCCTCGATGGTCATTCTCTGCAAGGGCAACTCTAGATGAAACAGATAATGATTTTCCAAAAGGGGTTTCCATGTGAGCAATCAATGCAAAAGCAATAAATTGTATGCAGGTGCCCAAGGTGCTTTCCTGCAAATAACACACACTGGATATCTATAGTTCTGCTTTGTAGCTAACAAATCTCAGCTGACAATGTTTTTTGTAAGCGTATTACTTAACAGGCTTCATAAAAGTGGAATTTATTAAAAGACTGTGAATATACAGTTGAGGTCAAAAGTTTGCACCCCCCTTTCAGAATCATTAAAAATGTTAATTATTTTACCGAAATAAGAGGGATCATACAAAATGCATGTTATTGTTTATTAAGTACTGACCTGAATAAGGTATTTCACATAAAAGATGTTTACATTTATAGTCCACAAGAGAAAATAATAGTTAAAATACACTTGATTCTCAATCCTGTGTTGTTACCTGAATGATCCACAGCTGGGTTTTTTTGTTTAGTGATAGTTGTTCATGAGTCCATTGTTTGTCCTGAATAGTTAAACTGTCTGCTGTTCTTCAGAAAAATCCTTCAGGTCCAACAAATTCTTTGTGTGTTTGAACCGTTTCCAACAATGACTGTATGATTTTGAGATCCATATTTTCACACTGAGGACAACTGAGGGAATCATATGCAACTATTACAGAAGGTTCAAACGCTAACTGATGCTTTAGAAGGAAAAACCATGCATTAAGAGTCGGGGGTGAAAACATTTGAACAAAATGGAGATGCATACATTTTTCTTATTTTGCCTAAATAATATATTTTTTTCATTTAGCACTGCCCTTCAGAGACTACAGAAGATACTTACATGTTTGTCAGAAGACAAAAAAAGTTACATTTACCCTGATCTTCATATTCAAAAGTTTTCACCCCCCTGGCTCTTAATGCATTGTGTTTCCTTCTGGAGCATCAGTGAGTGTTTGAACCTTCTGTAATAGTTGCATATGAGTCCCTCAGTTGTCCTCAGTGTAAAAAGATGAATCTCAAAATCATACAGTCATTGTTGGAAAAGGTTCAAATACAGAAAAATGCTGGAAAACCAAATAATTTGTGGGACCTCAAGGATTTTTCTGAAGAACAGTGGGCAGTTTAACTGTTCAGGACAAACAAGGGACTCATGAACAACTATCACTAAACAAAAAAAAAACAGCTGTGGATTATTCAGGTAACAACACAGTATTAAGAATCAAGGGGATGTAAACTTTTGAATGGGGTCATTTTTATAAATTCAACTATTATTTTCTCTTGTGGACTGTAAACATTTTATGTGAAATATCTTATTCAGGTCAGTACTAAATAAACAATAACATGCATTTTGTATGATCCCTCTTATTTTAGTAAAATTAACAGTTTTAATTATTATAAAAAAAAAGGGGGGTTGCAAACTTTTGACCTCAGTTGAACATAATAAGGTATGCAGAGGTATGGCACACAAAGCTGTGAAAAGAAATACCTACTGACGTTGCAGACATTCCTCCATTGATCAACTGCATAGCGAAGTGTGGAACATTCATCCACAGAATGTTTGAGTGTCTCAGGATCCTGTCTGCTGAAGTCAGGAGATCTGAGACCCTGCTTGAGGGCAGAGACAATTTCGGTGGGCTGATCCATCCATCGCTGTTTCGCTTTTACCGTTCTACCAGTTCCTGCTAAAGTGAGTGGAAGACAGAAACATAAATATTTGACCCACATATGAACCTTTAAAGGCGCTCAAAAATAAAACTTCTGTCATTAATTACTCACCCTCACGTTGTTCCAAACCTTCTGAAATTTTTTGGAACACAAATGAAGATATTTTTGCACACACATGCATCATAGTACTGCCATGAATGGGCAACGACTGACATGGAAAAGAAGAAATTGTTGAAATTAAGGTTGAACCACTGATGTCACATGGACTATTTTAACAATGTCCTTACTGCCTTTCTGGGCCTTCAACGTGTCAGTTGTGTTGCTGTCTAGGCGGGGTCAGAAAGCTATCGGATTTCATCAGAAATATCTTAATTCGTGTTCTGAAGATAAACAAAGGTCTTACGGGTTTGGAACGACTTGGAACGAAGGGTGAGTAATAAATGACAGAATTTTCATTTTTGGGTGAACTACTCCTTTAAGCTTTTCATGTCACAATGACATTTTTAACACTAACACTGTACTTCAACTGTAAGTAAACAGTCACATTCAAGATACATAAGCAAGCCTACCTGAGAAGATCTCTTGTTCAGAGACGTTCTTTACGACGGCAAGTGGATTCAAGATATCCTGTAGCCGAGGGGCCTGTGGGATGTCAATGTGCTTGGCGGTCACAGTGGTTGCTGTCTTATTTAAGCAGTTCTGCACATCTATGCTCACTGGAGAGAGCACATAACCTGGTATCCTGTTAAATAAGGACAGACACCACAAAAATCTATGTGGAATACAAGTGAGGCTTAAGTAAATGTATGCATTAAAGGAACAGTTTACCCAAAAATGAAAATTCTCTCATATACTCAGTCACATAAGCAAACCTGTAAGCATTTTTTTCTACTGTGGACCACAAATAAAGGATAATACTGTCAACCAAACAGTTTCAGTTCCCAGTGAGTAACACTGTAGTTTTTGTCCATAAAAAGGGGAAAGTGAACAGAAACTGTTTGGTTACCAACATTTTTCAAAACATTTTCTTTTACATTCCACAGAAGAAAAAAAGTCATACAAGATTGGAACGACATGAGGTTGAGTAAATGATGATAGAATGTTCATTTTTTGGTAGACTGTTCCTTTAAGGGTGATGTATTTAGAAACTATTTTGATGAAAGTAATAGTCCTACCTATGTTGTTTTCTTAGCTGTAACAGTTGACTCCTCTTATTTTGTGCAAACTCCTGCCACCTGCTGTTCTGGGCTTCCCAATCCTCTGTAGAGGATTCCTTCAGACAAGTGTGCACATTCAACACCCTAAACGGTTTTGTTATTCTAAACACATCATACATCTTGCTTTGATCACTAAGATTTATGAAAGGTACCTTAGTGTTCACTGCAGGAACTTGTGTTAAAATTCTACCACCTTCTTGGGTTAAACAATTGATGTTGCAGTGTATTTCACCGTTCTCACGCCTCTTTATTTTCTTTAATTTGCTGTCTGGTGCTAAGGGGCCTGTGGCATGAAAAAGCCGGCTAAAGTCAGCTTTTCTGTATGAAATGGCCCCCATCTCGTCCATAACATCTTTGGAGAAAGAAAGGATCTGGCTTGCATTATTCAGGAGCTGTTTGTACAGACGGTCCTCTCTGCGCTTGCTGTGGTGCTCTGGTCTCCATTTTGCATGCTGTAAATTCATGATTGTCGGTGAGGCCTTATGGGAAATTGTCTAAAAAAGGAAACGATGATCAAATAGAAATTGATTATTTGATTCTTAAAGCCTGCTGGCTTAAAAACAAAAGACTACTGGATGCTGTTTTAAACCACTACACAAGATAAACCCACTGAAAATGATAAAGGTAACAAATAAACCAATAGAAAGTAAAAAATAAATTATAAATAAATAAAAAAGTGCCACTATGGCTATTATGAGCAGTCACATACCGTTAAATCACGTCCCCACTCGAATCACAGCATAGAGCTCACGTTAAAAAGGTTTTATATTTCAAAGCAGTTTATATCAAACAAGAAAAGAAAAGCTGTCCGCTGACAAAGGTAAAGTTACTACAGCTCTGGCACCACTTTAAATGTTGACATAGCAACAAGACGCGTTTGTTTTGGCTGCTGTCAGTGGCTCCTTGACGTCAACTTATCTGGGGTGGAGATTTGATTCATCCCAGTGAGTCAAACATTGACTCGGTTCACCAAAAAGATTCATTCGCTAATTTATATTAGGGGTCTTTAGAAGCCTGTAAGTAGCGACATGTTACGGGTTTTATGAGTCATACGGACTGCGTCTTTGCATCGTGAGTTTGCTTTGTTAATACAATAACAATAGCCTTAATACATTTTAAATGTTTCAGTAACGTCCTTACATCACTGTAATTGTGTCATCATTCACTTACATGCATAAACTCCCCTCACTCCTTTTTATGAACGAGGTTGGCTCAAAAATGAACGAAGGACATCATTAATTCCGTTAACTAGACTCACGAACCAGATGCCACGCTTTTTGGTCGTCCTATTCTTTGAAGGTAGGAAAACTATCACTAAAAGATTTATTCAGCGCCACATATATGAGTCAGAACAAATGAATGTAAAATATTTGTTTAATAGAGGGGATTTACACTTAGGTCACGAATTAGACAGTTACCCGGATGCGCAGTCATGATACTCGGATGTAAACAACAGCATGGACTGCATGGTCAGTGTACTACAGAATACGTTGTTCTGCTAATTTATACTGTCTAAACCATGGAAAAAAGTGTGGAAGCTGCTAAATCATATAGAGAAGGACTTAGTAAGCAGAAAATGGCCCAATATTTTGACAAAGTAAGGTTAATAGGTGGTAAATAAGATATGTATGAGCAGTATTAATTAAGATATTAGTCTAATATTTTACCAACCTGGTTGGAAATGATGAGAACAAACACAAATGTTGTCAAGATCCTTGCGCTTGAAATCCTGGTTCAGTTTGGCCAACCACAAACACCTTTTGTTCCTCAGTTTTTTGCACTCTTATCCTTGATTTGTTATAACGTTTGGCCATCTATAGTACTCCAGATTTTTTAACCGGTCCAACTGATTAGTACAGCCCAAAACATAACAATAGTTGACTATTTTCAGCAGCAATAATCAGCAAAATATGTGAATTTCATTCCATTCAGTGGCATTGTTTATATTGAGAGCCGCCAATATGGCCGATTGATGCACCGTGAAAACACTCTATATGAATGAACAAATTAGAAACGGTTGGGAGACATTTTCATGTTTTAGCATTAGAGCATTTTTATTCTGCACTATTTTTTTAACAGTCACTGCCATTTCAACAGCATTTCTTGACTTTCTCACATCCATACTTCAAACATACAAGTTAGGCCATAATATTTAGTTTCAAGGGGAATTGTTCTATATGATGATTCTCTCTCATTTGATGAGCCAGTGTAATTCAAATATGATGTCTTCTGTTACAGAGACATGCACTAATGATACACCAATGTGTGAAGAACCATACTGCTGTTTCTGGGAACCTTTTTAGAGGAAGAACTTCCAACAAGCTGCATACATATCCACTTGCTTCCTTGAAACAATGTGAGCAAATTGCCATGCAACCTTTGCTTATATAAATCAGGCATCAAAGACAATTCTTTGAGGTCAAAATATTAATTCAGTGGATTAGCATTAACAAATGTGACTCTGGACCGCAAAACCAGCCATAAGGGTCTTTATTTTTTAAATTGAGATTTTTATAAAGTATAAAGTAAAGAATAAATAAGCTTTCGAGATCAAGATACAACTATTTGAATATCTGGAATCAAAATATTGAGAAAATTGCCTTTAAAATTGTCCAAATTAAGTTCTTAGCAATGTATATTACTTTACTAGTAATTCCTATTTATGGTAGGAAATGTACAAAATATCTTCATGGAGCATGATCTTTAATATCCTAATGATTTTTGGCATATTTTTTTTTTTTTTTATAATTTGATCCATACAATGTATTGTTGGCTATTGCTACAAATATACCCGTGCTGACTGGTTTTGTGGTCCAGTGTCACAAATATAAAAATAAACATTTAACTGTAAAATAATAATAATAATCTTCATCTTCAATTATATATGTATGTATATACATTGCTGCTTAAAAGTTTGTGAACCCTTTAGAATTTTCTATATTTCTGCATAAATATGACCCAAAACATCGTCAGATTTTCAAAAACTACTTTCCTGAAAGTAGACAAAGATGATCCAATCAAACAAATGAGGCAAAGATATATACTTTATTTATTTATTCTGGAAAATGATCCAATATTACATAGTGAGTGGCAAAAGTATGTGAATCTCTAGGATTAGCAGTTAATTTGAAGGCGAAATTCGAATCCATCTGTTCAGAGGTATTTTCAATCAATGGGATGACTAACAGGACTTAAATCTGTCATAATTATGCAGAAATATAGAAAATATATACAGCAGGACTGTATATACATATATTCATGAATATATCTCGTTAACTATAACGTAATTTGAATTTATTTGATATTTATTGCCTTAAAAACTATTTCAGATTAGTAACAAAGGCAAATGGCAGCTTTTGAGTTTATTTTCTGTCCTTGTCCTTTGAGCAAGTCTGCAGTCATAACTCTTTCCTTCAGTGACCACAAACATTTATAACAAGCAATGCATGTTTCCGACTTAAATGTAATGTGTTTGTTGATAGATTTTTTTTTAAATTAATTTATTGAAGCTAACACATTTGTCAGCCAGCTGTTCATAAACAGTGTGAAGAGCTGGTTCTATTTATTGATAATTGCAATCCAGCCCTTCAATTGAAACCAAAATGTAAACAAAAAACTCTTCAGTGCTGCACTGAATAAGCCACATTTCTAATTTTGCACATGTTAGCTGTTAGAGCAAGACTAAGTTCATGAGAATACACTTCATCAATTTGGCATCAAGCAATTCCTCATACTAATGAAACAGCCATCAAGTCCACTTTCTGCGTAGTGCAAATAATAATGTTTAACAAACTTTTAAAGCCACTTTAAACCGAAGTCTCCACACAACAGGAGCCTCTGCGAACGTAATATCTCCTCACCTCAGAGGAGTCCCCACAGCCCTCAGGTCGATGTACAATGAGGACTGGGAAGAAGCGAGCGTCTTGGTAGTTCGGCGGGCTGTCATTAAGTGCAAGCTGACTGGTGTAAGACCTGCAGCACTGCTCATCAGGACAACAACGCTCTGTAAGTGTACTACTGCGGCTCCTCCACAGTCCCATGGTGCGCCTGGAGCCATACATGCGGCACAGCGAGAAGTGCGAGGTGTCCAGAGACAAACGGGAGTGGAAGGTGTGCCGAGAGAAGATGGAGGAACAGCTTGAGCTGATAGTCGGCCGTCTTCGTCCGCCTTCGTGTTGGCAACAGTGCTCACAGTTCTGCACCAACGTCCCGTAACTCTGCGCTGAGCAGCTGTCCAACAGCAAGCGGTTGGAGGAAATACTGTCTCTGTGATTTGACCCCGAAGTTCCTAGGTTCATCAGCATGGCCTCTGAGTAGCTTGGTATAAGCTGGCGGTTTGAACGAATGTGCCATTCCAGCTCCGTACTGTCGATGGTTTCAACTCTCGGTAGGCCATACCGAGTGTTCCTCGTGGTGGTGTCGGCTTCTGGAGATGGGCTGTTGTTGCTATACTCAAGTCCGAAGAGTTTCTCAACCTGATAGTGCACAAACGCAGTCCGGTACTCGATTAGCACTCGCAGTGGCCAGGAGAGCATGAGGAGAGCCGCCAACCAGAAGGTGACCCGCGAGGTGTACCACGGCAATTGGTCGGGATCCACATAAGCAATGAGGTGCTCTTTGAAGTCAACATTTTTCAGCAGCATGCCCTCACGGGCTTCCATGTAGTCATCCAGTCCCTCGATTTCCGAGAAGAACCTGGCACGTTGGTTGAGGTATGCATTTTCAGGTCCTGCTCCAGTGAAGCTGAAGCACTTGGAAAAATGCAACCGTGTTGCCGCGTGTGCCTCCAGCCCCCGCAAGTTGCGTGAAACATCTCTCATTCCACATCGACTGTAGTCGAACTCGCCCTCCGCCACATGCGTGTTAACACGCTCGTGGTAGACCTGCGTAGTCGTGTAGGCATCTCCATTCCGGTAACGCGTTACTTGTCGAGTCCTGCGTACGAAATGGTAACTGATGGCTTTCCACCAGACGCACGGTCGGGCTTGGCGCATACGCAGAACCCTTTCGTACACGCTCTCTATGTTGGCCTTGCACTGCAACTCGCTGCGGGCACGACAGTGCCAGCACTCCATAAGGTAAACGGCATAGAGCATGAGCAGGAAGGCCAAGGGGATGTACACGTAACCATCAGAGCAAGGGCTGTCGTGGTATATCATGGCACGGCCTCCTCCTCTGAGAGAGTTCATTGAGGCTGTGAGGGCAGTACTGGAGGAATCGAAGCTTAGCTTGGTGACCTGGGTGAGCTGACACCAGGCCACGGCACCTAGGCAGCTGTACATGAGCAGGGAAAGGAGAAGGCATCGCCAGTGCGTATCGCGGCACATAGAGGCACTCAGGGACTGCTTTATTGGCCATTGCTACAAGGAATAATGAGAAAGAGAAATAGTAATCAGCCTTTTGTAAGGCACACAGGCTTGTTGTGAATACTGTGAAAAAGACAACAAGAGGTGATAAATACAAAACAAACCATGAGTGATTTAGCGTCACTTTTATGAGGCAATGATACTGGTGATCAAATGTCTTCAGATCAGAAATTAAGGTTTTTGAGGAAAACATTCCAGGATTTTTCTGCATATAGTGGACTTCAATGGGAATCAATGGGTTGAAGGTCCAAATTGCAGTTTCAATGCAGCTTCAAATGGCTCTACATGATCCCAGCCGAGGAATAAGTTTTTATCTAGTGAAACGATCTGTGATTTTCTTAAAAAAAAAAAAAACAAACAAAAAAAAAAAAATATATATATATATATATATATAAGTAGGTGAAAAACTCCATTTTCTCTTCCAACTTCAAAATTATCTAACATCGTTGTTTTAGCTTTTTTGTAAAGGGCGTTTGACTTTCTTTGCACATTCGCTTTGTAAACACTGAGTCGGTACTTCCGCCTACGTCACGCATGAACTTTCAAACGTGACTACGTAATGTGTGAAGTTGTGAATGCAGATTTAGTGCAAGATGAGTATTTGTGGTGGAAAAGTTTTTTTTTTGAAAGTGGCCCATCGTTTTGCTAGATAAGACCATTTTTCTTCAGATACACGATACTATCCTGTATAGTCACAACCCTAATCTTGGATAGGGGTGAGTAAATTATCAGGAAATTTTAATTCTGGAGTGAACTAATTCTTTAAAGCTAAAAAGTGTTATAAAAACAAACAAAATTACTAAAAATAAACTGAAAACTGAGATGTCTCAGATGTCCTATGCATCTTATGCTCCTCTTAAATATCCTATTACATTCAATAGCTTAATGTACAGCTCTAAAAATAATAAAATACATATAAAATAAAATTTATTTTACATCTAAATAAAGGTTGCAATGGACATTGATTTGAGTCTAATTCAAATAAAGTGCAGACAACGCTCTGACAGTAAACCCTTAACATGACTAGAGGGATATAGATCTATGTGAGAAAGTGGGGCCTGACAAGACTGAGGATTTGTAGCAAACCCTCAGTTCAGACTTAATTACTTACAGTACATCCTGGCACAAAGCCTTCAAATTATATCTATTAAACCTAGACATGCACTCACTTGTTTCAGATAGTTGACCTGTATTAAACTGGTTAACCCTTTGACCATTTTACAGGTAATTCCCTTTTTACAATGCTTTCCTACATTTCTGCCTTCTTTTCCGCATCGTGAAAATCATAGAGCTCTGTGTATCCAGGCAATGATATGGATGAAGCAAAACATGGTGAATGTCATTGCAACTTTATCTTGAGTCTTCAATCAATGCCAGACAAAATCTATCAAATTGATTTTTTTGTATTCAAAACCTGCAGGAGAATAGCTCAGCAATGCTTTTGTGTGACTTGTACAAATCTTTGGCAATGCACAGAAGTTGTTGACCTTTGCTCCTAATTCTGAGTTTGTGGGTTTGAATCTCACTCAAGGGTACTGAGCTACTAAATACGAATGATGATAAAAAAATTGTCAGCTATTATTGTAAGTTCACTGAATTAAACATACAAAGAGGCTGGTTTTATTAAACTTAACTGATCAAAAATTGAAGAAGTTCTTGTTTTGAGTATAAAATTGACTCGACTTGACTACGAATTGAGAATGTATGGCGTTGTTGTCCAATAAGTGTGTGTACATTTCAGCAGCTAATACCACAGCTGCTGATATTTATAAGGGTTGAAAGGCTTTTAAAGAGGGGAGAGCGAGGTGCAACATCAATAATGGAAATCCCACATGAAAGAGAATACTGTGACAGAGCTAACAGTCAGCCATTCAAAAGCATACTGTAGAAAAAACTGCTCCTATCCTCACTGCTCTGGGATAAGTGAAACTTTGGACATAATATGGTTACGATCTAAGATGCCTAAGGAGATTACAGCTGAAACTTGGTAACAACTTCAAGGAATACCGATTGTGGGGCACTGATTTTGTTTTTCGGTTTACTGTGGTACCATCTCAAAATAAATGAAGTTTAATTTAAAGCTAATCTGATGATGCCTAGAAAAATGAAAATGCAAACAACAAACATTCCTTCACCAATCTACTCCTCAATATATACTTCCCCCCTTTGTTTTATTATAGAATAACATCTAACAATACCAGATCAAATCGACGTACCAGTCTAAATGCAGTTTTCAGAGAAGATCAAATCACAGTTCTGAGTTCCAGCATGCAGGATTTGTGTGAAAGATGAGCTGAGGGACATTCACAGAACTGGCAGGCCATACCAGAAGGCTTCACAAGGCAATATGCACCAAAAAACATTAATATCAGAGATGCGGGTTGGAATCAGCATCACTGGCAGGGTATTTAGTGTGACATATGAAAGGTTTTATCCAGAATACGGAGTCGAATATATCTACTCTAACTCCAAAGTGAGGGTGATTCTCAAGCTAACAGGTATATAATCTTTTTACCAGTGGGAATTCCATAATAAAGCTACAGCAGTGTATTTCAGAGGTGTTGATCAATGCACAAAATCGGCTGAGGGCTGTGAATATGACAGATTTAGAGATATACCTGATGTAAAATGCAAATGCACTTCCCAATTTAAATCTGTTTGTCCTTCCTGGAGTATTCTCAGATTTATTGTCATTATAGAATGAAGTGTAGAGCATACAGCCTAAATCAGATTCAAACATTAGGTTTTCTAGTTATGATCTGCAGTCGGTGATCTTTGACTACTGCAAAGAACTCAGAGTTTATATTATAGATGATTATGAATAACTTGTGCACCATAAAGTTCATGCATCAGTTGGAAGCAGAGGAATTGCTTTAAAAACGTTACATTACATTTAACAGCTTCTTTTAAACAACAAAATATAAGTGAAATAACTATTACATTTTTAAACCTCCAGACATACCTTTACTCTGCCCAGCCTATTACTGGAACAAGTCAAAGCACACTAAGACAGTTCGAGTCTACAGGAGGTTATAATGCAGAAATCCCCTCTCCTCCATGATGACTATAGTACATCTAGTACTCATAAGACTCATCTCATACCTCTTCCAGCACATCGAGACTGGCCGGTGTCTCCGCGCCACCATCTGGGGTGCTTGGCGCTGTGTCCTCCGCAGTAGTATCAGTTTCCAGATCTAGAGACAACATCCTGCGGCAGGTGTAACATTGCAGTCAAATATGTTATCTGCAATACGCCGCTTTCTCAATGAAACACGCTTCAGGACGTTGTTTTGTCCGGCTGTGCTGTTGTTTGGGATGGATGCCAGGAACGCCGGGGATCCCGCTCTGGGTGTTCCCATTCAGGCAGACTGGGGGGCGGAGACCGCGGGGAGACTGCGGAGGACGGAGGAAAAAAAACGACAACTGCTCTCCAAAGTCTCATGGAGACCAAAGCTGATTTTTTGATTTGTGTTTATACTGAACTCACTGAACTACACGAGATGTGACCAATACCTCAGAATAATTAAAGAAAAGATGTTCCTTGTTTTGCCATGTTTGTCATAGGGTCTGTAAAGACTACCAGTCAAATGTTTTTAAATAGTAAGATTTTTAATGTTTTTTTTTTTTTTTTAATTCTCTTCTGCTCATCAAACCTGCATTTATTTGATCCAAATACAACAAAACAGTAATTTTGTGGAATATTTTACTGTTTAAAATAACTGCTTTCTATTTGAATATATTTTAAAATGTACTTTATTTCTGTGATCACAACTAAACATTATACACCATACCGTTCAAAAGCTTAGAGTCAGTATCATTTTATTTTTTATTTTTTGGGAAAGAAATTATAGAAATTAATACTTTTATTTAGCAAGGATGCTTTAAATTTATTAAAAGTGATGATAAAGACATTTAAAATGTTACAAAAGATTTATATTTTATATGCTGTTCTTCTGAAAAAATCTACTCAGTTGTTTTTAACGCAATAATAATAAAAAAAATGTTTTTTGAGCAGTAAATCAGAATATTAGAATGCTTTCTTTTTCTTTTTCTTTTTTTAATGGGGTTTTTGTGTTTATTTGATAGGACAGTTGAGAGCAGACAGGAAAGCACCGGGTGAAGAGAGGGGGCGGGATTGGCAAAGGGCCTCGAGACGGGAATCGAACTCGGGTCGCCGGCAGCACAGTTGCGTTATCGGTGCCGACTATTAGAATGATTTCTGAAGGATCATGTGACTGGAGTAATGATGCTAGAAATTCAGCTTTAAAATCACAGGAATAAATTACATTTTAAAATATATTGAAATAAAAAAACAGCTATTTTAAACAGTAAAAATATTTCAAAATGCTACTAGAAGAAACTTCTTTAAAAAAAAAAAAACATTAAAAATCTTACTTTTCAAAAACTAGTGTATATTCAACACAAATTTAACTACTAACTCATTTCAAACTTACTATTTATATATTAATCCTTTTATAAGACAAAAAAATGCTTTTATTGAAAGTGATTTCCTGCTAATTTGTCAATTTATTAGACAGATGAACTTCACTGATGACATACATGATGAACATATATTTTGCAAAAGTGATCAGGAAATCCAGTGATACTAAGACATGGATTTTGAGGTAGTTAAGCTTAGAGTTAAGCTTCTCTTAACTATAATTATCCTTTATGCCAAGCTTTAAATTATACATTTTGTTTAATATTTTTAATATAATAAGAAAGGGGAAAATAATAAGGTTCTAGTAATGTAAATGAAAGTACAATAAAATACAAAATACAATACAGAAATATACAATAATTACAACAAAACTACAACTTCTTGTATTTTATGTTATATTGTAGTTATATATAGAATTTAATAACAATGCCATGGGTTGTTTATTTATTTATTTATTTGTTTGTTTATTTATTTATTAAAAAAGCTCTTAAAACGAAAAGGCTTTTATTTTGTAATAGTTTCACATAACCCGGAAATGGAGTCGCGTTTGTAAACGGTACATGTGTTTTAGTGTCTATATTCAGCCAAATAGCAGATAGATGACTGGGGCATAAACAGTCCATTTACAATAAAGGAACATTTCCGTCATAACTGTGCTGATTACAGATTGACTATTAATAATATTAGAAACTTGCTGGAAAGGTGCTTATTATCCTCTGCAAGCCAACAAGAAAACTTTAAGACTGTCAGTCAGTGAAGTACGAGATGAAGTGGCAAATTTGAGAGCTACTTCTGACAGTCGCCACCGAACCATTAGACGCCTTTGTGTTAATTCGGGAATTTGGGATGTTGCGGCGTCCCAAGCCCACAGACAGTGAGGCGGATCTGCTCCGGGAGCAGCAGGAGCTTCTGGCGGCAGGCGCTCAGTCGTCTGTCACTGTAGTGAAGCGCCCTGATAAACGCAGAGGAGACGCTGAGGCACAGGAGGAGGGAAACCAGAGAGATGTTGTGACTATAGAAGGTAGGTTAAACATTTCTGAGCTTCTCTAAACATCTTCTATAAACAGATTTAATGATAAGGCTGATTTAGTTTTTATAAAGCAAACATGTATTAACCTTGTACCAAAATAATTACATCTGCACCTTAAGATCTTCCAGATGAGCTTCCCACCTTGACCCCTGCACCTCCAAAGAAGTCACGCTTTAAACAGGATCGAGTGCGTTTTGAAGATGAGGACCCAGAAGAGCAACTGGACAGACATGATACCCACATCAGTGCTGTCCTATCTAGAATCATTGTAAGTCAATTTATTACAGTGTATGTGTTGTTTGATTGAATGACAACATAATGCAATGCTTATTTGTTTGTCTTTCTATAGGAGAGGGACACGAGTGCCATACCTGTTTCGCTCCCGTGCATCACAGGCTCTGCTTTCCCTAAAGTCTTGCATAGATCTGTAATGGAAAGTGAGGTGAGAAAACATCACACGTGCACAAAATCCTTTCCAGCTTTTTCATTTCTCTAATGTTTGTGTTTCTCTCTGCACCCAGGGGCAGGAAAGAGCTCCTAGAGGAAGAAAAAGTATTTTTGCACGCCACATTGCAGCACAGAGGGCTAAGGAAGATGGTAAGCCTTTAAATGGGTCAGAGACTAGAGAGCAGTCTTCTGCATCTAGACATGTGAGCTTCTCACCAGTGGACAATATGGAGAATCAGCAACCTGATCCAGATGTTGTGGGTAAGTGCTGTCATATTCAAGAAAGTTTTTAATTATAAAAATCCATGCAGTGGTTTTTAATTCATCTGTAAAAATAATATCCCCTTTTTCAAATCGAGCCATTCATCACACCGATAGTTGACTGACATGAGCGTCTTACCTCAGATCAGCTGTAACAGTCCGACCTGCATTGTTTTGATGCCGGAGCAGGGATGTAAGTTAGACAAGAATATCTCCGATTGAGCGATTGAGGTGTTGTGTTGCCGGATGTAATAGTGAACATAGTGGTCGTCATTTACTCC
>JAHKKF010527911.1:2925-13577 GCA_019740295.1 Labeo calbasu | reverse complement strand
CTCCGACAGGGGGTCTCCTTCGCACCCTGGAGGTTGTGGCATAATGTCTCAGTATTTCTTCTCCACGGTTTATCCCACCGTGTTTTCCCTAGTATCTTAACAGATATTTTATTTTACCCAGTTCCCACATGGCTTAAAATTCGTCATTGTGCTCCACCCCCCAGTGGTTGCTTCAGATACCTGGCCCCTGGTGGGCTGTTATCTGGATTACAGGGCATTGGGAAGGATATGCATATGTGCAACAGGTTTAATTATTCTATCTGTAAATTTTGTGGTCTTGGTGAAGAAACAGCTGCCCATTTATTTTGTGACTGTAGTATAACCAGTAAATTTTGGGTTGATTTAAGTTCTTAATTTTTTAATCCTACTAATGTGACCCACAGTTTCTGAAGTATTTGTGTGCATGTGTGTTGCTCATCCGTCATTGCAAATGGGCTGTGAAAACTCTACAAGTACATAAATGTATCAAATAACCATTCCGAGTCATCCTGGTTCAAGCTCATAGATGTTTCTTCTGCCAGAGTCTCTCCTTCATCTGTGTCCGACTCTGGTTCATACATGTACAGATGAACACCTATTCTCTCGCAGTCATGTTGCTTCTACGGACTGTTTATTGCTGTAGGTATGCAAAGCAGAGATGTATATGCTATGCCCTCTTCTCATAAGTATGCAGATCATTTACATTTAAAGTGCTACACACCAAAACAGCTCTTTTTTTAGACACATCCCAAAATTTTTTCCACATGTTATGTAACAAGCAGTCCACTGAAAGGCAAGTTGTGAAGAACCCAAGTGCAGTTTATTTAAAACAGAGCAGAATCCAATATCCAAACAAAGACTTGACTTGACTTGACAGACTTGACTTGGCATGGCATGAACGGACTTGGCATGAAACATTCAATACACGACAAGAGACAATGACTGTTACGTGTAGCATTAAAGTACTGCTATAGCGATTCAAGAGCAGCCAGCTACCCAGCTGCCGCAGTTTCTCCAGAGGGGCCGCAGGAGCTCTGATGACAACACAGAAGTTTCACCACTGGCCAGATTCACTACATGACAATGATCACATGTGTTTCGGGGTTTATTCTAACATCCTCAAGTCCAATAATGCTCACAAATCTGTGAAAAAACGTAAAAGTATTACAGGATTTTTACAGATTTTTCCTTGTTTAAATTATAATATTTTACTTTAATTTTACGTTTTTTGTTTGGCAGCCGTATCTGCCAGTCATTTGACCATTTTTTATGGGACTTTTTTTACAGTTTAAAACCTTATTTTACAGATTTTCTTTTTTTAAAGAAATACAGCAAAATTACATTTAAAATATTGTACTGATGAAGAACATAGAACAGTTTAATAAAAATGTTGAATTAAATACAGTACATTCAACTTAAAGGACAAGTTCACTTCCATAATGAATATTTCCTGATAATGTACTCACCCCATGTAATCCAAGATGTTCATGTCTTTCTTTACTCAATCAAAAAGATATTAAAGTTTTTGAGGAAAACATTCCAGGATGTTTCTCCATATAGTGGACTTCAGTGGGAACCAATGGGTTGAAGGTCCAAATTTCAGTATCTATGCAGCTTCAAAGGGCTTTACAAGTTCCCAGCGACCCTTATTCCTCGGCTGAGGTCTTGTATTGCCCTTTAAAGCTGCATTAAAACTTAAATTTGGACTATCAACCTGTTGGCTCCTATTGAAGTCCGCTATAAGGAGAAAAATCCTGGAATGTTTTCCTCAAAAACCTTAACTTCTTTTCAACAGAAAAAAGAAAGACATGAATATCTTGGCTGACATGGGGGTGAGTAAATTATCAGGAAATTTTTATTCTGGAATTGAACTAGTCCTTTAAAACTGAAGAAATACAAAACCGATATATCTACAAGATTGTCAAGATTTATTCTAAAACAATTTTATAATAAATCTGTCGACACTAACTCCTCCTAGAGCTTTAACTCTACAAACTCCAAACTCAGCCCAGATCTTTAGACTGATCCGACCGAGTGTGCTATATCTTTTCTAACTGATCGGACTTACGAATTTTTTAAAAATGACAATTAAAATTGGGAAAAATCCCATAGACTTACATTGACGGAATGTTCAAATGAGCCAACACTATTCAAACTGCTAACAAGATGCTAGTAACTTGCTAATCATGCTAGTAACATGCTAGTAACTTGCTAATCATGCTAGTAACATGCTAGTAACTTGCTAATCATGCTAGTAACATGCTATTAACTTGCTAATCATGCTAATAACATGCTAACAACTTGTTAATCATGTTAAAAACATGCTAGCAAAATGCTACTAACTTGCTAATCATGCTAGAAACATGCTAGCAACATGCTAGTAACTTGCTAATCATGTTAACAACATGCTAACAATTTGCTAATCATGCTAGAAACATGCTAACAACATGCTAATCATGCTAGAAACATGCTGTCAACATGCTAGCAACTTGCTAATCATGCTAGCAACTTGCTAATCACGCTACCAGTATGCTAACAACCTGCTAATCATGTTATAAACATGCTAGCAACATGCTAATCATGTTAGCAACATGATAGCAACATGCTTACAAATTGCTAATCACGCTAACAACATGCTAACATCTTGCTAATCATGTTAGCAACATGCTAGCAACTTGCTAATCATGCTAGAAACATGCTAGTAACTTATTAATCGTGATAGAAACATGCTAGCAACATGCTAGTAACTTGCTAATTATGCTAGCAACATGTTAGTAACTTGCAAATTAGACTTCAAACTATTTCAGACTGAAAACCATCAACCTTAAAACTTTTTTAAACTTTTTAAACTTCTTAAACTTTTTGAACTTTATAAACTTTTCAAACTTTTTAAAACTTTCTGTTTTGGCTTTCTCAAGCCAACTTAAAGTTTGTATCGACAAACTTTTTTATCTAGTTACGATTAACATGCAGTTAAGTGCCCAAAAGCATTGCATTTAGTTTTATATAAGTATATTATTTCAAATTGCTTCAATTTTAAGTACTTTTAAGTGTACTTTTAAATGGACTTGAAGCACAATGATCTGACAATGACTTTACCTGTGCCCTGATTTTTATTAGAAACTGAAAGAGTGAGAAGGTTAATACAATCGATAATACAATTATCACCAAAAAAAAGAAGTCTGCTGTTAACATGAACACATTGCTAACTAGCTTAGCCGCTAGCTGCCGATCGACACCACAAATTAGATTGAACTATTTCAAATAACTCAGTATATAGAGTCTGAATCCCTTGTTCCGCCTGCGTGTTGGAGCAGGGGACCAGGCATCAACGATACGATGGACATCGCTGTTGCTTATTTTATGGCAAGCTCACATTACATGATTGAAAGCCAAATCACTGTGTTGCTCACACTACACAAAAAGATTTCTTCTTATCTGTCGTCGTCTTGTCATAGCTGTGCGCATACTACACAACACAATGCTGACAAGGTACACACACTACAAAACATTCGAATGATTGAATATCTGTATATTCAAGTGATCACAATGCCTATATAAGAGATACACGATAAAGAGTGGCAGAGTGACTCAACTTTCAAAACATGAATTACACCTATGGAGGGAGATGACATGAAGGCTCTAATACCAATGCAACTCTGAAATAAGAGCAGAGTTAAATAAATTAATCAAAATCAAAACTAAATATCTGGGTCTATATGATCCTGTCTTTTATCTTTTAAACGATCCAGATTGGAACTATATCCTTAAAAGCTGCTGGACTTGATTAGTTATGACTCTGCAAAGTTTGGTATTATGCAAACTGCGTACGCTGTTCTGTGTCAGCTGCGTCACACAGGTACGCTGTTTTCATTCAAAACAAAGTGTAAACGACGCAAAACAGTGTATCCATATAATGCAGCTGACACAGAACAGTGTATGCTGAGGAAATGAATTGTTAAATAAGGTTGTTATTTTTGTTTTCTTTGCGTATAAAAAGTATTATTGTAGCTTCGTCAAATTACGGTTGAACCCTTGATAACACAGATTATTTTGCTGATCTCCTTGCTACTCCTTTCTGGACATTGATTGTGTTAATTACATTGCTGTCTATGGGCAGCTCAGAGAGCTGTCAGATTACATCAAACATATCTTAATTAGTGTTCCGAAGATAAACAAAGCCTTTTTACAGGTTGGGGATAGGTAGTTAATGACAAAAATTTAAATTTTGGGGTGGAGTAACCCTTTAAGATTAATTTTATATAGTGTGGGAACGTGACGTCAGCAACGCACGGCATTCTGGGACTTTCGGACACGGATACTACAGTCTACACTGGGTAATAGTGGAGGTAGATGTTAAAATTTATATTGTACATTTAAAAACACATTAGAATGGAAAACGCTTGCTGACAAAAACTGCCATATCTATTGACGTGACCGGAGCGGAGAACGGATCTAAAATGAAGCACAATTTTATGCTTTTCAGCTTGAAACCACACAATGGCAAAAGCAGCTCAATAAAAATAAACAACTTCAAAATCTGGCTTTGTCGTTTGTATTTATTATTAATTACAGATTCATAATTTCCGATCCACGTGAATTTGTAAGTGCTCACGCTATGAATAACACGTTTGGAAATGTTATTTAATCTGTTATATGAGTCGTTGCGATCACTGTCGTTGTTCATAAAGCAACTCATCTGATTTACTCTTCAGCAGCTCTTTGTAAGAAATTGTGTATTTGTTCATTTTAAGTCCAGTAAAACGTAGTGCACTTCATCCCTTAATGAAATTAGAGCAATATGATATATAATTTAAATACATCAGCGCTTACTTTACTTAGGAATATTCATTCATGGATTTGCCCTACGCCACCACCTGCATCGTCTTCACACACAGACTAAACTTACTAGAGAAGCGTGATATAATATATCTCTGTAAATAAATGCAATTTAAATTCATGTCTTCATGTCTTCATGTCTTGCACACTTTAATGCTCGTTGAATGGAACATATATGCTGTTTTCAAACTGGAATCAGGGCGGAATATTTCAGGTTCGCAGGGCACTTACTTTTGAATAGAACAGACATCTGAGATACACACAAAATGTGCAGAGTGGTGGTTCACTTATACGATCAGCTAGCTGAGATCAAGCTATGGTGTGTTTATTTATCTGGCAGATATATCAGTGCCACCTAGTTATTTAAAACTGCAAAAGAGAAATTAATTCGGTCCTGTGTGTGGTACAGTAGAAGGCGGCCGTATGATTTCTGTGTGTATGTGTTGTGTTCTGGCCACACGACTCGGTGCTCGAATTAACGCAATGGATTCCAATATTAGTACAATTATTCTAAGCACGTGCAAGCAGTTCTTAAAAACATTAACGCAAATACAGTCGTTTTTTCCTCTAGTGATTTGTGTTTATTGTCACTGTACGCTATTTAGCGTGTCCTAAAACATGGCGGCGACTATCCAGAATGCAATGCACAGTGACGTAGAGTCCCAAGCTCTATTGAATGTATGCAAATTTACTTGACCTTTTCGATTTCAATTTTGTGAAGTAAAGACATTTTGGAGGAAATGGTGCTTTTGTGGCATTATTGAAGATTTTGGTTTGGTTGAAGGTTTTAAGGTTTGACAAAATTACAAACACACACACATATACACACACACACACACACACACACACGTTGTGTTTACATGTTTTGTGGGGACATTCCATAGGCGTAATGGTTTTTATACTGTACAAACCCTATTTTCTATCGCCCTACACCTAAACCTAGCCCTCACAGGAGACTGTGCACACTTTTACTTTCTCAAAAAAACTCATTCTGCATGATTTAAAAGCCTGTTTCCTCATGGGGACCTCACAAATGTCCCCACAAGGTCAAAATTTACTGGTATTACTATCCTTGTGGGGACATTTGGTCCCCATAACGTGATAAATACCAGGTGCACGCATACACACACATACACACACACACACACACAAAATCTTTTAAAAAATTACAAAATGCTGTGTTTTGTGTCATGCAGCAGAGTTTTGCTAACAAATAAACTATCTCTGATCTCTTAGGTATCTCTGAGAAGGAATAAACATTGTTCTTTTACATTTACCATTATATTACCAACATTGTAACAATACAAAGTGGATTGAAAACTGTTTAACTTACCCTTTAATAATGTTGACATATAATATTTATAACATATAACTGAACACATGATTACAGACTTTAATAAGATTTTATCAGAAAATATATTTTTAATTTTTTTAGTCATATAATTTAAAACATTTTAACTGTTGTAATTATTGTTTGCTCTGTTTTTGTGTTTATATTGTATTATTGTAACTCAGTTTTTGCCATGAAAATAGTCTTAGGTTCTGACATGGCAATAAAAATAGATAATTACTAGTACTGAGCACATGACTTGAGATGGTCTTCCCCAGTAAGTCTCAGTCACCTTTGGCTAATTAAAGGAATACAAATATTTTAAATTGTAACCTTGAAAACATGCATTTCCTGTAAACCTTTGAAATGATAGTTTTGAGAAAGGTGCTTATAACAGTTAACCATGGTTTTACTATAGTAAAACTGTAGCAACCATAAGTGTAGTAACCAATTTTTGTTTCTGTTTTGTTTTTGTTTCTTTTTTTTTTTTTGGTTTTGATGGCATGGTTCTACTACAGTTATATTGTAGTAATACTACAGTAAAACTGTGGTAACCATGACTATAGTAACTATAGTTTTTGTTTTTAAATCATAGTAAATTTATTTAGCTACTATGGTTTTACTGCAAATACTGTAGTGGTTATTTTTGTACTTACTATGGTTTTACTGCAACATAGTTAAACCATGGTTATTGTAGTAAAACAATGGTCGATTTTGTTTTTACTATGGTTTTAGTGCAATTTTTTTTTTGTAAAAGCATGGTTAATTTTTGAACGAGTACAATCACAATCAATAAACATGAATTGAATGCTTCTCGTTTGTAATTCACTTTTGAGAAAATCATCTGATAAATGTAAATGTATTTGTATATTTAGGCAAGGCAAGGCAAGGCAAGTTTATTTATATAGCACATTTCATACACAAAGGTAATTCAAAGTGCTTTACATAAAAGGAAGTAGAATAATCATAAAAAAAACAATAATAAAAACAATAATTCACAAAAAAAAGCAGTAGAATAATATTTAATATGTTCATTGAAAATATTAATACATTTACAACTGTTAGAGTGGTGTGTATTGTTTTATTATAAAACTGCTGCCGCTGATGGTCCATAACAATGAGAAAAACGCTGGTGAACTGCGCCCTCACAGAATGGCTGGGATTTACAGCTGCATCTTCCAAACATCGCCCGGTGAACATTTGCAATCAGATGTCGATGTCGCGGCGACATTTTCCAAATTAGCAAACACTCCCTGAGCTACATCATGTCGATGGAATTTAGAATATCGAGTCGACATCAGCCCGACATACTGTATGTGTGCTGTTGGGGTTAGTTGATTTTGCCTGCCTGTGACACATTGAATGGATCTCAAACATGTCACAAGAAATATTCAGAGTTTGCTGACCTGTTTGATGACGAACTAGGCACCTTACGTGTGACATATTCAATGAAGATCAACCCAGACATCATTCCAGATTCTTCAGATCCCTTTTGGCAGATATCGTTTTCTGTGCATTTCCTTTTGGCATGAATTCAGCATCAGTTGGATTGTTGGATGAAAAGGAGAGAAGAAGCATGATGAGAACTTGAGGAAGGTTCTAAACAGAGCATGAGGAAGTGAATCTGAAACTAAATCCACAAAAATGTAAGTACAGGCTTAAAGAAGTCAGTCATGTGGGTCATCTGTTCACAGAACATGGATTAAAACCAAATCCAGCCAAAATACAGGCCATTACAGAGATGCCACTGCCAAATTGGGCATGGCTAACTACCTTGGAAAATTTATTTCAAATTTCGGTGAACTGGCAGTACCACTTTGACAGCTGCTCCACAGGAATGTAGCTTGGTGCTGGTCACAGCAACAACAGGAAGCACTTGACATGATAAAAAAGTGCATCACATTCCCACCAGTGCTGAAGTACTTTTATGTAAGCAAGTAAACCTGTGACCATGTAACAGTAAAGTGCAAATGCAAACTAGTCCTGGTTGGTAAGGAAATCTACAAGGCATTCCTTCACAACACAGGCAATAAACAAATAGTGACCTGCTTCCTGGCTTAGGTGTCAGGCCTCCATCTTAGGCTATACTGCTACTTTATGTGAAGAGTCTACTTCCTACTACCTGTCATGTGATCGTTTTTAAGACAAACACACATTTTTAAAAGGAGTACAATGGACAAGGAAACACTGATCCACCTCTGATACACCAATGTACTTTTATATACAGAGTGGTAAAACATGTCCTTTATGTGGCATTATCACAACCATCACATGTGATGCTTCTCAATATGGATTGGGTGCAGCATGCCTACAGAATGATCAGCCTATAAACTATGCCTCACCCACTCTCACTGAAACAGACATGAGGTATGCTCAAATCGAAAAGGAGCTATTGGCAGTGCTCTTCACCTTTTAGAAGTTCTATGACTACATCTATGAACCGGTCTTGGTGGATACAGACCATCAGCCCCTTGTCACGATTCTGAACACACCTCTACATACTACTCTGGCACGACTTCAGTGAATGATACTGAAGCTGCAAGTTCAGTCTGACTCTTACTTACAAAAAAGGAAATCAGCTCTCAATAAAGTAACAACAAAAGATCTCAAAGATGAGGAGGAATTTGAGGTGATGGCTGTCCAAATGATTTCAGTCAACCGACTGCAAGAGCTCAGAGAACACACTGAAAAAAGACAGCTCTCTGCAAAGTCTGTGCAACACCATCAAGCACGGCTGGCACAAAAAGAGCCATTCGTAGTGCAAAGCGCCTGCTTGAAACCACTAAGAGGGACTGGATAGATTGTTTCTAAATTTGTCTGGGTTTACCGGCAAAGAGACTGATGTCCAGGGTAACACTTACCAACATGCCCATCAGCAAACAGATACTAAAGCCAAGGTCAAATGACACTGTGAAGCACAACTTTCCAAAAAAGACACAAATGCAAAAAAGATTCTTTGATAAAAGGAGCAAGCCACTCTCTCCACTGCATGAACTTACCACTCCCAAGTGGCAAGGATGCAAACAACGAAAGGACACGACAAGATTGGGGTTGTTAGGAGCACTTTCACCAAGCCTAGATCGTATTTTGTGGAGTTCGATGGTAAAGAGTACAGGAGGAATCGGCAACATCTGCTTCCTGCAAAAGAATCACTCCCACACTACACACAGTTGTTGTCACAACTCAAATCTGTGCCAGACAGCAACAATATGTCTAAAGATGCACTGCATACTGAAAAAAACATTCCAGCTAAAAACCTTGGGAGAAATCAGGCTCAGTCGGGTGGCCAGTTCTCCTCTGGCCAGACGAACCAGCAGTTTGTTCCATGTTGCAGAAAAGTCAGAATGTATTCAGAGTGTGTTTAAAGGAGAAGTTCACTTCAAGAAAAAAAAAATTACAGATAATTTACTCAACCCCCTGTCATTCAAGATGTTCATGTCTTTCTTTATTCAGTCCTGAAGAAATTATGTTTTTTGAGGAAAACATTTCAGGATTTCTCTCCATATAGTGGACTTCTATGGTGCCCCCTATTTCAGTTAAGTTCTAATAGTAAATATGCATTTATTAAATTATTTTATTTAGTGTATTTGTATTTTGTTGTTTTTGTATATATTTATACAATAAATGCATATCAAAGCCTGGTTCTGTAAATAAATCATCGAGGGTGCTTCTGAAATTAGTGGCGGTGCTCTAGTCATAATGCACATTTTCACATATTTTGTCCCGTCCATTGCTATGGTCAACCCAGACTCATTAGAAATATGTGCCTCTACATACATTTCTGCAACACCGTAATTACGTACCTTACGTACCTGCACGTTTTGTGGCAGTTTCAAAGTGAAATGTCCAAAGATTGACGCTAAAACACACGTTCAATACGTGACCTTGGCACGTTTTTATTACATTGGTACAGGCACGTATTGCTGCATTTTTATTATGCTGCTTGAGGAACGTCTTGCAGCTGTTCAGAATTCAAATATCTGGGGCATGTCGCTAAAGGTTAAGGTCTTATTGGAAATATCCCCTACACCAAACCCAACCCTAAACCAACACCATATTGCGTGAGCTACCAAGCAAACTGACTCATGTATATGAAGCTGTATATGTGACGACAACATTCAAAAGTATCAATTTTCAAATAGTGCAGGATGTTAAAATTGTTTTAAATCCATAGTATAATATTCAGCAGTAGTAATCATCTGAAAATTAGGCTTTATTAATCAAAACTCTGTGTGTAAATCATACTGTGTGTGAAAAGGAATAAACGTTTTACTGCCTCTAGCATTCATTTTAACTGGAAACTGCAGTGATTCATACATATACGTACGTTTTATCAGGTTTGCAGAAATGTATATAGCGGCACTATTTCCAATGAGCCTAAGTTGGCTATGGTTATCAAAACAGCTATGGACTACTTGCACTGAGCCTCGTGACGTACTTCCGTTTTGAAATCGTAGGGCTCAGTTATTTCCGGTTATGTACATTTTCAATGCGCTGTAATCAT
>JAHKKF010527910.1:0-40709 GCA_019740295.1 Labeo calbasu | reverse complement strand
TATATATATATATAAAATTATAAATTTATTTATTTATGTATTTATTCATTCATTAATTCATTCATCCGTAAAACAACTACACAAAATGTATTAATATTATTTTAGTTTGTAATATTTGTAATTAATTAATTTATTTGTATTTTTTCTGAAGGAACACAGGTCTTATTTATTTATTTATTTATTTATTCATTCATTCATTCATTCATTCATTCATTCATTCATTCATTCCACAAACAGATAAAGTTATTTCACTCATTTATTTCACTATATACATAATCAATATGTTTATTAATTCATTCATCTTCCAGGAAGTAATATAATTTTTGGTCATAAAACAACCACACAGAAATGTATTGTAAAATATATGTAAATGTAAAATAGTAGTAGTAGTAGTAGTAGTAGTAGTAGTAATGTTTTAATTTTTTTTTTTCTAAAGGAACACAGGTCTAGTCTTATTTATTTATTTATTTATTTATTTATTTATTTATTTATTTATTTATTTATTTATTTATTTATTTATTATTTTGCCACAAATAGATAGAAATTTTACTAATTTATTTCACCATATATATAATAAGTATGTTTATTTATTTATTCATTCATTCATCTTCCAGGAAGTGACATAATTTTTTTGAGCGGAAAAACAACTACACAAAAATGTATTATTATTACTATTACTATTATTATTATTATTATTATTATTATTATTATAGTTCATTGTTTTATATTTTTAATTTATTTATTTATTTCTCTTTTTTTTCTGAAGGAACAGGTTTAGTCTTATTTATTTATTGCCACAAATAGATAACATTATTATACATATTATTATTATTTAATTAATTGATTTATTTTAATTTTTTCTGAAGGAACACAAACACAAAAGTAACTGGCAATATGATATATAAATTAGTGCTGTCAAACGATTAATCGTGATTAATCGCATCCAAAATAAAAGTTTTTGTGTATATAATATAGCCTATATGTGTATACTGTGTATATTTATTATGTATATATAAATACACATACATACAGTACATACTATGAAAATATTGACATGTATTTACATACCTATATATTTATTCATATAATTAGTATTCTATATAAATAGATATATAAACATAACATATTTTTCTTAAATATATCCATTCATTAACTTTTTTTTACTTTTATTTTACTTTTATTTTGGATGCGATTAATCGCGATTAATCGTTTGACAGCACTAATATATATAAATGCAAGTTACTTAATAATAATCAAAATCACACTCAAAATTGTGCTGTTGTTGGTCTGAATATTTGGAACAATAGCACTCTTACTTGTGTGATATTGCTTAAAAGTAAACCGATAGCCAAACAGCTATTGTTTCAGCGAGCTCACATTCAGTCTGGACCCACTCTTGTATGTTGTGTATAACGCCTACTTTTTACCAAATGTGATATTTAGGACACACAAGTATTCTTATTCTTTTAGTTGGTGATGAATATATATTCTTTCTGTAATGTGCTGTTTAATGTAAAAGTGTATTGTAATCTTAAAACCCAAGGTGGCGGTGCAGGTGAAATCTGGCGTAAAGTAGATAAGTAGATATGTCCTATATTTAATAGGTAGGTCTGAACTTCTTTCCAGCTGAGCTCTGAAAGGCTATTAAACTAGGGGAAGATAAACCAAACCGACTACAGTGACCTTAATGTTCCACAAAACTTTTCTTACGCATTATTTTCTATTTCTTGCTACAGTAAACGACCCAAATGATTTAAATATACGGGAGGAAGAAAGGGGGACAGCTCTAGGTGCTCAGACAAAAATCAATTCCCTGCAGATTCTTGGTCATTCTGATGGGAACGCCATCCTCTTCTTTTAGAGCCGTTGGACATCGGAAGCCTCATTGTGGGAATGTCACTTAAAAAGAGTCCCAGGGGGTGATGGGAGTATAGGAGAGGCTGGCCAGGGACAACATCACTGAGACACACTCTGTCATTGTGTTCCAACTGAACCGGAGCCAAAATTCAGTGCGGTCTTGCCGCTGAGCCCTCATTGTGATTTGATGTTAAAAGCAATCGATCAACCCAAGCGCACCAAAATGTGTCAATCACCCAGAGGAGTGGCCAAGAAGGACGAGCTTTCACCTCAGCCAGTGAGAACAGATGTGACACTAATGAGTTAGAGCACTTCATCTCACCCTAGATAGGGTGGGAGCGCGCCAGACAGAAAGACAGAGAAATTAGACTGAAGAGAAGCATGCTTCAAAATCTTGAGCCTGTGCTGGAGACATTCAATCATCTGACATCTAAAAAAAACACTGACCTTTTTTTAGACCTTTCCTTTTCTTTTTTTAACCCACTACAGCGTAGTACAATATGTGTATGCGGCCATTTACACTGATGTTCAAGTAGACCAGGAGTTTGCTTCTTTAACAATGTTGTAACTTGCTACTTAAAGGGTTAGTTTACCAAAAAAAAAGTTCTGCTGTCATTATTTACTCACCCTCATGTTGTTTCAAATCCGTAAGACCTAATCTTCAGAACACAAATAAAGATATTTTTGATGAAATCCGAGACCTTTCTGACCCTGCATAGACAGCGATGCAACTACTGTTGAATAAAGTTATTTTTGTTTTCTTCGTGCTTAAAAAGTATTCTCGTAACTTAAAACTTAAAATTACGGTTGAACTTTCTAGGCCTTGAACGTGGTTGCGTTGCTGTCTATGCAGAATCAAAAAGCTCTTGAATTTCATCAGAAATATCTTAACTTGTGTTCTAAAGACGAATGAAGGCCTTACGGGTTTGGAACAACATGATGGTGAACAATTAAAGACAGAATTTTTATTTTTGGGTGAACTATCCCTTTAACTACTACAGTAAGTTGAAGAAACTTAAGTAGTCATGACTGTTTCCTGAAAATGTAGGACCTTTTTTGCACATGCATTGTTTGAACTGCATTGGTTAGAATGTTTGTTAATGACATCAGGCAGGTGGTGGAGTAATAACTACTGCTAATTAATCAGCTTGAGATCAAATTAATGTCAGATTATTGCTGTAAATAAACATGGATTCCAAAGACTTCTTCATTATTTTGTTCTCCATTATTTTGCTGTATTTTGTGGGTTCCTCTGTGGTACTAGAGCAAGTACGAAAATGAAAACTCTTCAAAAATTGCATTTAACAGACCTTAGTCAGGGTAGCACCATATTTAATGTTTGACAGAAATGAAAACAAGCTTCTTTCTATGACAAAATGGGTGGAATCAACTATTTGGTTGAATTCCCTCATACAGATGCACAGTCACTGGTTGGCCTTATAGTCCTGAAGACTTTGGCTCTCATGACAGCTTTGCAGTTTACAGTATTTTACTTTGGAAAACCAAAATGATTTTTCACATGGGATGCAACATATTTAATTTTTGACAGGAATGAAAACGAGGGTGTGAGAGATAGAAGTATGGTGTGTTCAATGGATTGTTTAACAGCATTCCATTTGTTCAGCTGATGAAACCAATTTTTTTTTAGCTTTGTTCTGAACAAAACTACATTATATAGGACCTTTATACAGTGTGTGCCATTGTAAAAACTAAGTTTATCCCTCAATTTTTCATTTAATGTTAAATTCAATATGGTGTCTAACCCGATTAAGGTCAATTCTCTTAGCAAACTAAAACACATACAATGAAATATACACTCCAAAAAATGCTGGGTTAAAAACAACCCAACTTGGGTTATTTGGCAACCCGGTGCTGAGTAAATTTTGGACAGAATACAAGCTGGGTTATTTTGAACCAGCAGGTTTGGTTATTTTAAGTGTATTCAACCATTCTCTGTAATCACTTCACTGAAATATCGCTACTTCTCGTGCCGGTGTGTCAGCTAAATCTAAGCCAGTGATCTGTTCGCTGGGGGAAGTATGAACCTCAGACCGCAGTTTCCCTCATACCCTCTAAAAAATGCTGTATTAAAAACAACCCAACTTGGGTTATTTGGCAACCCATCGCTGGGTAAATAAAATGGCATCAAAAATGGCGTTTAACAGAACAGACGTTTAAGTCAGGGTAACACATTTAATGTTTGACAGGAATGAAAACAATGCCTATGACTGGGTTAAAAACAACCCAACTTTAGAGAACATATATAACATCAAAATAAATGAAATTCTGTATTATAACGAATAAAATCAGTTTATGTTATGCTAGGCAAAATGCGTTTCCATCATGCGAATTACGAACGCTGCTGATGCAGCTGACTGACATCTCGTCCTTGTATGTTGCATTGCATAAAGTAATATAATTTACAGCGCAGTAAAGACTTTACAAATGAAAGAAAAAGTGCACCAAATCTGCGGTGCTGAGAAACACTCAAAAAGCCTGCGCTCTGACTGTAACTCAAAAGCTGGGTTGTTTCGTTGGAGACAGATTCAACCCAGCAGTTGGGTAGAAAAAAATAACCCAATATTTAATAACACAGCATTAAAAATGGCCCAGCAGCTTAGACACATAAAACAACCCAGCACCTGGGTAAAAAAATATTAAAAATGACCCAGCAGGTTGCACCCCGTATTTGGGTTAAAAAAAATAACCCAGCATTTTTTAGAGTGTATGTAATGAATTATATAGATTGTACTACAAGTTAGCTTGCTATTTTGTATCATACTAACAAAAAACTATGCTTCTAACCACAGGTAGAGAGCTGTAGTTCCAACCACACAACTTTGTGATACTGTTTGTGAATGCTCGATGGAACTACAGGTTTTGGAAACCCCAAATCATTCAACACAAGTGTTGGTAACAACTGAACTTAGCTGGCTAATGATGCTTTTAGGAAACGCACCCCAGCATAATGCACTGTGGCCTTCTTTATGCTTTTATTGATTAGAGTATGAGGTTTAAAAAATATTACTTGACCTCATCTGCACTCGGCTCTTAGAAAAATCCGCTGATGGCTGTATTTACGTCATTGCTCAATTTTGTCTTTCTTTTCTTGTGAGTCCATCTGTAGACAACATATCAATATCAGACAAAGCATTACCTTGCTTACGCGGCACTATTTTGATTATTTTTCAGAGTGTATTGCTTTTGCTTTGGTTCATGTACATCATTCCCCCGCCGCAGCGCTACCAGGCCTTGGCTGCTAATCCTCCAGGGCCGTGCATCATTTTAATTTCTTAATTCTTCCTCTTCTTTCTACCCAGGTCTCGTGGGAGTGCGGAAACAGCCCCGGAGCATGGTTTGAGGGTAGTCCCAGAAGACACAGCCATAATGTGTGCCAGGACTGCATGAGGAACATGACATATGTAACAAATTAATTCTCCACACACACTCGCCGCCGCGCAGAATACCAATGAGCGTCGTCGGCAGACTGCTATCAGGCTGTTCCAATGCAGCAAGGCTGTCCGGCTACAGTGGGCTGTTGTACTCCTGGTCTGCTTGACATGACCCCCGGGTGGATTAATTGAGAGTTCAGTGGAAGGTTAATAATCAGCAACAACAGGACTATGAAAGGATTCGCTCATTCAGACGAGTCTTTTGTTCAATTGAAAAAACAAAATGAACTGAGAAGCAGGTGAAGTTTGTTTAGAGCTTAGAGAGCTTCTTTCTGGGACAAAAGGGGTGGAATTAACTATTTGGTTTAATTCCCTCACACAGATGCACAGTCACTGGTTGGCCTCATTCAAGAAAAGTTTAGGAGCCCCCTCCCCCAAAGACTTTGGATCTTATGACAGTTTTGTAGTTTACAGTCCTTTACTGCGGAAAACAAAAGGATAAAAAATGTAAAAAAAAAAAAAAAAATTACCAAATCATTCAAAAAAATGTACTACAAATTATCAGCGTTCATTTTTTTTTATTATTAAATATACACATCTAAGACGTATAAGAAGTATGTTCAAAGAATTAGAGGATTACAGAACAGGACTATTTCCCATCAGGTTCATTTAGGATCCTGTCTCTTTAAGACCTCATGCACAGACCTAATATACTGTTACACATGCATTTTGCTTCTCAATGGTTTACATTCACTTAGTATCCTATATACCTGCTACGTTTAACATAAAACAACTGTGTTTACGTGAATACTGACCAAGACGGTATGTATTTGGCCATTTATGTGCAATAAGACGCAAAAATTAACTCAATTCTGTAGTCGTGCGCTGTTTCAGAGGCTGCATAATGTGCTCCACATGGCTCTGGAGGTGAATAAAGGCATGAATCGATGTGTTTGTGAAGAAAAATATCCATATTTAAAACATCATACAGTTGAGGTCAAAAGTTTACACCCCCCTCTGCAAAATGTTAATTATTTTACCAAAATAAGAGGGATCATACAAAATGCATGTTATTGTTTATTTAGTACTGACCTGAATAAGATATTTCACATAAATGATGTTTACTTATAGTTCAGAGAAAATAATAGTTGAATTAATAAAAATGACCTTCAAAGGTTTACATTCCCTTTATTCTTAATACTGTGCTGTTACCTGAACAATCCACAGCTTTTTTTTTTTTGTCCTGAACAGTTAAACCGCCTGCTCTTCTTCAGAAAAATCCTTCAGGTAGCACAAATTCTTTGGTTTTCCAGCATTTTTGTGTATATAAACACTTTCCAACAATGACTGTATGATTCTGAGATCCATCTTTTTACACTGAGGACAACTGAGGGACTCATATGCAACTATTACAGAAGGTTCAAACACTCACTCCAGAACGAAAAACGATGCATCAAAGGAGAAGTCCACTTCCAGAACAACAATTTACAAATAATTTACTCACCCCTTGTCATCCAGGATGTTCATGTCTTTCTGTCTTCAGTCGTAAAGAAATTATTGTTTTTGAGGAAAACATTTTTCTCCATATAATGGACTTTATTGGTGCCCCGTTTTTGAACTTCCAAAATGCAGTTTAAATGCAGCTTCAAAGGGCTCTAAATTATCCCAGCCGAGGAAGAAGGGTCTTATCTAGCGAAACGATCTGTCTTTTTTTTTTTTTTTGAAAAATAAAAATTTGTATACTTTTTAAGCACAAAAGCTCGTGTAGCACAGGCTCTGTGCTCTGTGTCCTACAGCTTCAGAATCGTCCAACATCGTTGTACCTTTTTGATTGTAAACAGCGTTTGCCTTCTTTAGACTTGCGTGTTCGCTTTGTAAACACTGGGTCTGTAGTTCCGCCTACGTTCCGCATGAACTTTCGACAGGAATCAATATTACGTAGCGTTGTGAACGCACATCCCAGAGCTACTCAAGCATTTGTGCTTAAAAAGTACACACATTTGACTGATCATTTCTCTAGATAAGTCCCTTCTTTCTCGGCTGGGATCGTTTAGAGCCCTTTGAAGCTGCATTTAAACTACATTTGGAAGTTCAAAATCGAGGTACCAATAAAGTCCATTATATGGACAAAAATCTTGAAATGCTTTCCTCAAAGACCATAATTTCTTCACGACTGAAGACAGAAAGACATGAACATCTTGTATCTTGGATGACAAGGGGGTGAGTAAATTATTTGTAAATCGTTGTTCTGGAAGTGGAGTTCTCACCTAAGAGCCGGGGGGTGAAAACTTTTGAACAGAACTGAGATATGTACATTTGGTAACACTTTATTTTACGGTCTCTTAACTAGTTACTAATTAGTCCTACCCAATACCTAAACTTAACAACTACCTTACTAACTATTAATAAGCAGCAAATTAGGAATTTATTGAGGGAAAAGTTGTAGTTAATTGTGAATAAGTGTTCCCGATTCTAAAGTGTTACCATACATTTTTCTTACTAAAGAATTTTTCTTATCAAAATATGTTAAATTTACCCTGTTCTTCAAATTCTAAAAGTTTTCACCCCAGGCTTCACCAGGAGGCTGGTTTCCCTAGAGACTATCGTTTATAAAGTTTTCAATATGGATATTTTTCTTACACAAATGCATCTGTGTTTCAGAAGGCCCTTATTAACCCCTCATGTGGCTGTGTGGAGCATGTTATTGGACTTCAAAATCTCAACAGCCATTCACTGCCATTATCAAACTTTGAAGAGCCAGGGCATTTTTTAATATAACTCTGATTGTATTCATCTGTAAGAAGAAAATCATATTTACCTAGGATGGCTTGAGTGTGAGTAAATCAAGGGGTAACTTTCATTTTTGGGTGAACTATCTCTTTAAGGAAGTTATAGACTTACACTAACACTAGCTAAAACACCTACAATATGTCGGACAAAGAAGTCTGTGTTATCAAGATGTATTTCAATGAAATGGCATTATAGTGCACGGAAGTATTGTATGCAAATTAAGATTTAGTTTAAAATAAACTTCACACAGACTCTAACAAAACTCCTGATTCAGCTTCACGACGTATCCCTTGCGATGATTATTTATATTTTTTACATTTTGTTAAGAGGATCACATACCTAAAAGGATATATGCCCAACACAGCAAAAGAGTGAAAGAGAATACACAAAGTACACACGAAATATACATAATCTCAGAAACCTCATCTTGATGTATCAGTTGAGGGATTGCAGGGTTTTTCTGGATTGTAGACCTTTCCCATTACCTGGTTAATAATAAATGCAGTGGGTGAATACCTGGGGTTTTGCATAATTCTTGGGAATGGATCCCGTTTCCTTTCTATAATGGACAAATATAATCAAGCATGAAATCTTAAGCTATGATCTGCCTCTGATTGAGAACATCATAACCTTATTCAGAATGATTCATCCCTTCTCAAGCTGCGAGTCCTGTTAAGAAAATAATTGAAGCGGGGAATCAGGGCAAATATGCCGCTTTATGAGGAAACGCTGATGCTCCGGCAAAGGCGTATTCACCATATTGGTTTGTTATGTGAATTCTGACAACCACAACAATATAAGTGCAAAAATGCAAAATGAGATGCTAATAAGGTCTTTGAAGCGTTTCATCTACATCAGTCTATTTTCAAAATGCAAAATGAGTGCAGTTTCTTTGAGCAGTATATGAAACCTGTTCTGATGAATCACTATGGTGATGTGTAGTGATGTGTTTCACTGATTTATCTGATCCCGATTATGTGACTGTAAAACAAAGTCCTGGGCATTTCAATAACCTTAGAAGTAAAAAAAAAACAAAACAAAAAAAAACAATAGTAGATTGCATTTATATAGTGTATTATACAATATGCTGGTAAAAATTTTGATAAAGTTTAATTTGCTAACTTCAACAATAACTTTTAAAAGTTGATAATAATAATGCACGAACAAACAAAGAATATGTTACTAAGCAGTAGCAAAGATTAATAAATGCTCTAAAACGTTGTTCATTGTTAGCTAATACATTTACAGTAATACTTTATTTTGTGTACCAATTCTCACTATTAAACTAGCAAACTTGAGGGTTAATAGAGGTTAAAAGAGGGTTAATAGCATGCATATTTCTAGCATATGGCTGTTTATTACTACTTATAAAGCACATATTAATGCCCTATTTTGCATAACCATATTCTATACTCTTAACCCCATATCTAAACCAAACAACTACCTTACTAACTATTAATAAGCAGTCATTAGGAGTTTATTGAGGCGAAAGTTGTGGCTAATAGTTAGCGAGGATTGGTCCTCAAACTAAAGTTTGACCACATTTAATAATGTTAACAAATGTGACCATATTGTGAAGTGTTACAGATATGTCCTATGAGAAATTAAGAGACTATTATCAAAAGAAAAACAAAAGATTACAAAACTAATAAAAAAAAGGTGTACGGATTTGGGATTTAAATGCACAATATGTTGTGCATTAACTACAGGGTGTACGGCTATACTTGAGGCAGTAATTGGAGAATTCTACATAAGGAAATAGTAGCCGTTGATACAAGCATTTTTCACAAGCTGCTCCATTTATAGCTTTGTTATTTCCTTGTTACCTCTGTATTTTGCCTATTATTTCATAACATTGTTAAGAGCTTCGTCGTATAGTAATAAATCTAATGCTATATGACGGCACACAAATATCTTTAATGTACTTCTTGCTACAAGCTTGGCAAAAATTATAATTTATCAAATACACTGCAGGTCCTTAATTCTAATTTTAGTCAGCGAGTGTTGCATATCATCACACCTCTTTAGCTGAAGTTGCTAAGACGAAAATAACAGGCTAAAATTCTAATAAGCCTAATTATCTTTTAATGAGAGGAGGTTATGGCATTGAATATGCTGTTACTTCTGTGTGTATGTGCGTATACATGCGTGTATGTGTGGAGTCTGGGTGCACAGAGCCTCCGAGAACAACAACTAGACTCAGATCTCACATGGAGAGAGAACTCTGGAAGTGACACCTTGCAATCACACCAAGCCTCACCCTATTAACTACTGAGGGAAGTAATTAAGACCTGTTCCTCAAAGGACACTGAGGTGATGGAGAACGATGGAAAAGTACACAGTAGCCCTCTTCCAAGAGCTGTCTGGATGCATACTGCCATGAGCAGCTAAAGCAGCATTCACTGGACAGTAAGCCTTTGATAACAAAAGAGTAAAACATGCCTTGGTTCTGAAAGTGTTCATTTTTCCCATAGGGAGAAAAAGGCTGAAAGCATTATGCCATTAACCCAACCAACTAGCTATGAGGTAAATCTGAGCATTGCAACTTTTATTAAAAACATATTGGGTTATTTTTTAACCCAAATGCTGGGTTGGGCCATTTTCTTAGGTTATTTTTTATATTTTTAACCTGGTGCTGGGTAGATTTTCTATAACTCATCTGCTGGGTCATTCTCAATGTTAATACAAATGATGAACTCCCTCACATACCTACCCAGCTCCAACAGTAATTCTGTGTTCTGTCCTGAAAGAAAACTTGACTGACAGGAAACTTCCTAAATGAAATTAAGGTTTGTATTGCATTGCATTCCTATCAAATGTTTACTATACAAATAGGAAAACGTCTCTAGTCTTACTTTTTTTTGGTTTTTGTTTAAATGTTCATGGCAGCTAACGTTTGATTGGGACGCTAACCTAAGGCATTATTCACTGGGTCTTCACTGAAAGTGAAGGATGTGTGGAATTTCCACCTCCCGCCAAACGAATGTTTGACCAGGGCTGAAACATGATGTGACTTTGCTGTTATATGTACTGTAACAAAGTTACTGTGTGCTCCACTGACTATAGGGGCGCTATAGATCCCGTCCGCTAACGACACAGTGGTCACGCTATGCGTTTGACGGATTGAAATTTAAATGTCTGACAGACAAGATGGCATGAGGTACACTGTAAAAAACAGTTTGTTGAGTCAACTTAAAATAATTTGTTGCCCGGCTGCCTTAAATCTTAAAGTTCAGTCAACTCAAAAAAGTTTAATCAACTTGAATTGTTAAGTTGCACTAAGTGACTAAGAGTTGATTCAACTTAAAATTTTAAGGCAGCTGGGTAAAAAGCCCAGCTTTTAAATTTAACAAACCAATTTTTTTTGTTTAGTCAACTCAGTTATCTAAGTTGTCACTCAGTACAAAATAACATTTAAAGTTGACTAAACTTATTTGAGTTGACTTACAATTTTAAGGCAGCAGGGTAACAAATTATTTTACATTGACTTGACTTTTTTTGTTTTGTTTTGTTTTGTTTTTTAAAGTGTAAAGCTGGTTATGATGTAACCTTTCAACCCTACTGAAATTGAATAAAAAATATTGTAAATAAACTGTTCTTGTCCTATATATATATATATATATATATTTGGGTGAACTATCCCTAAATGTTTTTATATTTTTATTAATATTTATTTTTTAATGAACTCTGCCAGCAGGTGGTGGTAAATGTCTTTAAAAGTCATTCATTCTATTCGTTCAAATGACTGATTCATTCAGGTATGATGTAAATAGCTCTTTTTATGAGAATCATTGTTCACACGATTCGTTCAAAACGCGGAATCATTCAGAAACTAAACATCGCTGTGTGATGTGTTAATTCTGCTATGGCTTCAAAGGTAATATGTTCTCTGCAAAATTGAGCAAAAACATATTATTGTGTTTAAAATATAACACAATATCAATTTCTTATTTACCGAACTATTGTATAAAGCCATCTTTAAGCTTGTGATAGATCAGGACAAAATCAGCACTCGTGTCGTATTGCTCTTGCTATGTGATATATATAAATGTGAGACAAAACACATACAGGGGCATTTTTTGCACCAATATCTTGAATTTTGGCCATAACCGTTAAGTTGTTGACCTGCATCGTATTTGTCAACAGTCAACTATATGAAATATAAGATGCGTAAACGTCTGGGGAAGGGCCAGTGCGTTAACAGATGTTGGAGTGCATTTTATTTAAAATGAAAACCCTTCAATTGGTTGACTGACCCAGCACTATATCAAAAAACAACCCAGCAAATGGGTTGATGTATTAAACCCAACAAGCTGGGTTAAAATAACCCAGCCTGTGTTCTGTCCAATATTTACCCAGTGCTGGGTTGCCAAAAGCCCACAAAGCATGTATAAAACATGTAAATGACATGAATTTCAAGCTATAATAGCTCGTATTATTCTACATGCAATTTCATGTCATTCAGTCTCGTACTTTTTGAAATTAATGTCACCCACATTTAATTTAAATGCTTCATGTCAGTTGGCACCGATAGCCTAGTGGTCAGTGCGCTGACACACAGGGTGTCCTGTGTTCAAATCCTGACTCAAGGACCTTTCCCGATCCTGCCCCCATCTCTCTCTCCCACTTCGCTTCCTATCACTTCTGATCTGTCCTGTGTTAATAAAAAAAAAATGCTTCATGTCAGTAAAATTGGGTAGCACGCAATTAAAAATGAACTAATAGTGTCAAATGTATGTGTTTATGTAGTAATGCTGTAAAGCGCTAGTCCTTCCTTTTTTTAAGATGTGAAAATCTGCTCATTTAAACTGTAACGCGATGTGTGAACTACACAAGAAATTGGCTATAGGGGAAATATAGAAATATGTTTAATGACTTAACGGCTGTGTTGTCACTGTGGATTTTCATGATCACGAATTCGTATCAGTACAGGTCCACAGTATGATGGATTATTTAATCTGCTACCACAAAATGGATGTTCAAATATAAAATTGTAAAGATGGCGTTAAAGAAAAAAGGTTTTTATTTAAAATTATTATTTAAATCAAGTTATTATTTAAACAGTATACTTTTTTCACTATTTTTTTTAAAATGCACATTGGCTTGATTTCACTTCTTGATTTCACTTCATATCTATAGTAAAAATGTTATTTTGTGAACTGGTGAAGAGCGTTCATTATAGCTGTAAGAAGACTTTCATGGCTGCGTGAGGACTTGCACTCCAAAAGCATTCAATACAAGATAATTACTGATCTATGGAGCAACAGGACTGGAATTAACAGGGATTGTGAACATGGGGTGCATCAATCTTGCTTCAAAAGTTTCTCCCCCAGGCCCGCTGCTGTTGATTTTTCTCCTGGCTTCAACGTGAGGGGAGGTATATCGATACCAAGTCGATTCCCCCACTGCTAGGGTGTGGGACACACAGTGTTGGAAGTCCTAAATTGTTTCCAGCTTGGACAAGGACGTCCGCAAGAGCTCCTGTTTGTCTCTAAGCGTCAGCATTAACAAGTGAATCAATTACAGGGAGCTATACTGTCCCATGGGACCCCAGCGGGAGGACGTACAACTAGAAGTGCACCTAGCCAGAGAAAAGTGAAACTGCAAAATCACAGGAAGGCTTCAAAGAGTACTTTTGTTGTTAAACAGCAATTAGCTTCTTGAAATCAGTCTAGATTTGAGAATGTGAGATTCTCTTTGTTGTTTTACATCTTTTTGTACTTTTTATTAGTTAAAAAATCATTTTTTTTTACTTCTCATAAACCCACAACATAGATGCCAAAATATTCGTTCTATTAATTTGTATTTTTTGGCATTAATTTATCTATTCATATTTAACGAGACAAGAAATAAATTGAAGCCTCTTTCAGATTTCATGTTCAAATTCATTTTCCCCCATGGCTAAACACAGCCAGTGGAGCTGTGAAGTATTCATTCATTTTAATATCTGGCAACACATAACACTTGCTGTCAAAGGCGTTTGACACTCAGGTACTTTGCTGTGAGTTTCAAATGCCTGAGAGATGAAATCCATATTTATGCTGGATATTCTTATTGTGTTTATTCCAGGAAACAAGCATAATGTACCAGTCATTTCAATATTTACTAGCAAGTCTGCCATGTGACAGAACATGTTCTCATTGATATTTCTGAGCTGTAAATATGGCTCGAAGTAGCACGCAGGGCTATAATAAAATAATATGCAATGTAATCCCTCAGGTCCTCTGACAGATCACATATACCGTATTATGTGTAATCGTAGATGTTTTAAAATATTCCATGTTTTACCATAATATGTAGGTCAGTGTAAACATACTCCCTTCGCAAGTACGCTCAAAGATGTTTTATGTTTCTTTTAAACTAACCTGGATTATATGTCTAAAACACAAGATAAATGGAGCTTCTACGGTCTCCTCCGTACATGTAAAAGGGGGTCTTCAACAAGGTTGATGTGCCCAGTACTTGACCTGAGGATGTCACTGACAGGTGTTTCATCTCTCAGCTCAAGTGCTGAGCTAGACTGTGCATGTGTGAGTGTGTGTGTGTCAACAGGATGGGATGCTGTAACCCTTTAATGAGCACATCCATTAAAAAAAAATAATGTCTTTGCATTTTGTAGTTCCTTGAGGCAGTTTTACTTACTCAAGAGTCTTTTTTTATCATTAGCAAATAGCTGAGATGTCCATTAATAGTTAAATGCATTGATTCAATTCATTTACACGCAAATAAAAGGCTTGTCCTTTTAACGAAAACAGGCCATTTGCTAAACTAAGTAAATCTTTATGTAGAGAAATCAGACCTTCCCACTAGTGTAACTGTGCAAAATACAATTAAGTAAGATAAAAACAGACTTTTATATTTTAAAACTCATCAGTACATACAAATTAGGCAAACAATGCCATTTCAGTAGAACACAATCATTTTAATCTGTGTTTTCCCTACCAAATATGTATACGATAAACACAGTATCGAGCCAAAAACAAACACTAAAAATGTTTTTTCTTTAAAAATACTATATTGGTAGAGATGGTATGAGATGCCATGAACAGGTTAAAAAAGAAAGAAGGGCTAATGCAATTATATTCAAAGTTAAGTGGGTTATATGGAGTCAGTGAGGAATCAAGCTGTTGCTTTTTAAATAAACACGTTTGATGTACATTTTCAGAGCTCAAAACAAGAGCATTTATTAAAACTAGGTGTAAAAAAAAAAAGCTCACATCAGCTTTCTGATGTCAGGCTGATGAATACAACCAAATATATGACTGCTCACAATTAGACATCAACAACATCTATTTGGTGCTCGGAATCTTTAATGAGTTTTTGGTCACCGAATCTGTTTTTTTCTGAAGCAAATGTGACATTATGTGACACTGTTTACAAGCTGTTACACTAACGTCTTTCCTCTGTTGAAACACTGATGAGAGATCACATGAGATTTCTGTAAGTTGTACTCTATCTTTTCACATACCTTTGGATGTTCATTTATGTTTATTTTATGCTGTAACTGGTTAAAGCGGTGAAGATGATCAGTTCACATGTGCCTCATGTTAATCAGTACAGCGATCTGTTGCTCCACATTAAAGAAGTTCACTTCCAGAACAAAAATTGACAGATAATTTACTCACCCCCTTGTCATCTAAGATGTTCACGTCTTTCTTTTTTAGTCATAAAGAAATTATGTTTTTTGAGGCAAACATTTTAGGATTTTTATCCATATAGTGAACTATATGGTGCTTGCGAGTTTGAACTTTCAAAATGTAGTTTAAATGCAGCTCAAAAAGGCTCTAAAAGATTCCAGCCGAGGGAGAAGGGTCTTACCTAGCGAAAGATACAATTTCTATACTTTCTCACCTCAAATGCTCATCTTGTCTAGCTCTGCATGAACTCTGTGCATTCCGGGTCAATACAGTTAGGGTATGTCAAAAAACTCCCATCTCATTTTCTCCTCCAACGTCAAAATCGTCCTACATTGCTGCAGAATACCGACCCAGTGTTCACAAAGTGAAAGCACAAGAAGGGCCAAACACCCTTTACAAAAAAAGGTAAAATAGCGATGTAGGACTTGGGAGTTTTTTTACATACCCTAACTGTCATGAACCGGAATATACAGAGTTCACGCAGAGCTAGACAAGAGGTTTAAGGTGAAAAGTATATAAATTATAAATTCTTTTTAAAAAAAAAAAAAAAAATCAATCGTTTCGCTAGATTAGACCCTTCTTTCTTGGCTGGGACCTTTAAAGCTGCATTTAAACTGTTCAAACTCACGGGCACCACAGAAGTCCCCTGGAGAACATTCCTGATTTTTTTTTTTTCCCTCAAAAAACATAATTTCTCTATGACTAAAGATAGACATGAACATCTTGGATGATAAGGGGGTGAGTAAATTATCTGTAAATTTTTGTTCTGAATAGTGAACTTCTCCTTTAAAAAGTGACAAAACGGTATTTATCGTTTGATTATTGTGATAAAATGGACAGAATTTAAAATCTGAGACTTTGTTTCATATCAAAAGTAACAAAGCACAAAGCTTATTGTGATTTATTGGATGAGAGGCATGCTACAATGTTCCATTCATTAACTGAAAACTAGGGTTGGGTTTCGAGAACCGGTTCCATTTTAGAACCGGTTCCAAATTTCCAATAACAGGGTACGATAAGAAACGTGCATTTCGGTCCCGCTTAACGATTCCCTGCATTTACATTTTAATGTGATTTTTAAAATCAAATGATTTAAGCGCAGGAGGGAAAAGAAGTTACGCACCGTTTGTGTGCAGCGCACACATTTGAAGCGCGAGCACAGTGAACAGCGGTCCCGGTGTGGGTTCCCGGCCTGTGTCCATTCTCGAACCGTTCCATGCATTTCCACTGCAGAAAAGGTCATTCTGGGCCGGATCTGACCCAGTATGCACAAAAATACATCCGTATATCATCACAAACAAAGCTGTTTTTTGTCAAAAGTGAAAGTAAACAGATGAGAAAGAAAACGCATGTATAACAGTATTTTAGATCCGTGTGCATTCAGTGTTGAAGAGACCACAGCCTAATAAACGTGCTGCCTGTAATTTATGTTAATCCAAGAACAAAAAAGCATTCACTGATCTTGACTGAATACCTTTCGCAACTTTAATGAGGATTAATCTATATTTTAATTATATTGTCTTTAACTATTTAATGTTTGAAATTTATATTAGTCTAGTTGTTTTTTCTGTAGTATTTTTTTTGTTAGCCATAAGCAAAAGTTCCTCTTAGGCCTAAGTGTTCTGTAGGCTGCTGATTTTTGCTTGGGTTATTCAGCAGCAACAGAAAGATTTGTAAAAATACAAAATAAAAATGTTTGACTTTATTTTTTATTGACTTTATGTTATTGGAATCAAAACTAGGAATCGTTAAGAAGTGTAATCGATAAGCAGAATCGAAATCGATAAATTTCAAACGATATCTTCGGATTTAAGAATCGATATTGTTTCATAGAGATGATAATCGATAAAATCAAGAAATCAATTTTTTTTTCCCAGCCTTACCACCCAGTGGGGTCACAAGGAACAAGCCGAATAGATGCTATCGTACCTAAACACTATAATGACCACCAAAATGAAGAGTACAATGTTGGAAAGTCTGTCAAACATACCTTGGGATGTTTCTGACCATGTTTAGATCTCGCAGAAACAGCCCTACTTCAACATGGACTTTTATGGTGGATCTGTTAAGATGCAAAGGATAAGTGCAATAAAGCACAGTTTCTCAGTCTACATGTAATGAGGGAATTCAGGTCTCTTAAAGGTACAAAAACAAAAAACACTGCATTTTTATCAGGGTAGGAAGAAATGCACTGGACAGAATAGCTTTGCAATGTTATGCACCATTCACTATGATACTATCAGACAAAAATAAATAAGACTAATAATCCAAATGTACTATTAGAACAGCTTTCAACAATTTCTAAATCTGTTAGAGCTCATGTTACATTTATATATATATATACCCCACATACATTTAAAATCACTGCTGGAAAGCAGAACTTCCCAGCTGGACGCATTATGTTACACATACGTTTATGTAAACAATTACAATAAATTAGTGCTTACAATTAATGCTTACAACAACAAACATGAAGTTCCACAGCAACCAATATATTGATTGATTAGTGCATTTATGAAAATATTTGATTCTTCCACAGCTACACATTTCAGACACCAAACCTCGCTAAGGTTACAGCACACTGTATTGTATGAGCCATCAAAACGCAGCCATCTGTTATTAAAAGAGTAAATTAGATTTTACTCCAGCTAATATACAGTAACACACTTTCTTGTCACTAACCTCAGAAAGTAAACAGAAAAGAAAGTTCAAGATGCCCTTGGCATAAGTCAAGAGCACTGTGTCCCTGCCAACATCTCAGTCTGGTTTCCACAAAATTTACATCTGCTTATTGAAAACCTTGTTTGCATATATAAAAGAAAGAGCATCCACTTTTGACTTTTAATTTCATATAAAAGACAAAATTGCTACTTACCCAAAATATTTGCTCATACAAATCAACCTTGGCATTAGTTTGAATTCAACCTATCAAATTGATTTTACCGTAGACAAAGTCTTACTAGCACAGCAAGGCCTTGTGCATGTCCTCCGCCTCATTAGCAAACTAAATCATTGAATTCATGTTTATTTCACATCTTAGCTCACAGGACTCAACCCAATAACCAGAGCCCTGAAAAAAAAAGACAAATTGGTCTGCATTTCTGATTGAGGCAGGGCTGTTGAAGCAGATATATCCTTCTGTTATTAAAGTCTACTGCAGGGTCTCTTTCATCCCTGAAATGTCACACAGATAAGTGGGATAATACAGACTCTATGACACATCTACAACACTATCCTTCCATCACAGGAGATATTTGTGTGAATGCAAAAATTAACAGGGCAAAAGTCAATTTTTTTATTAAAATGGCTGGATGACACACAGAACGTGTGCAGAAAACGGATCATAAAATCATAGTTTCATACGAGTCAATCGGTGTGCATGAGTAAATGTAACAAATGTATCTAATAACAAGCAGCATATATAGAAGTATAGAAGACTGCATAAAAAATGAACTGAAAAACAATTTGAACGCTTCTGACAGACGCTATTGTTTTGACAGGTTATTCTGTCTATTCATATTTTCCATAGCTTATTTATGTATTCAAATAGACAAATGCACAGAAGAATATTAAAGAGTCAACAAATAGCAATCAGCTAAGCGTATACTTACCGGCATGTCAATCAGACGAAACCATCTTGTTGTATTGGAGAACCATATAAATAGTGGGAAAACAGGTATCATCACAGCCGCTTGTTAGAGAAAGTGTTAACAGCAGTGTGAATTGATGCAGATATCTATGGTCTTTTAAGGAAATCTGCCAACCAAGCCAATTGTTTTTATTATAGCTGTTTTAATGTATGTTAATATCAAAATGTTGGTGAGGAGAGAAAAAAATTAAAAATTCTAGATATTAAACTGCATATATTGGACATCAGTTCTTTGAAGGCATCTTGAATAAAACAGCTCTATATTTAACAATCAGACCTGCAAGTTTGTTGTGCATAACCACCATTAGTACATTTTTCACGTAAGGGTAAATACTTGTCATTATGAAAAATGTTATATTAAAGGAATAAAGAAAAAATCCCGAACTGTATTAGTTGCTGAACCTAATAGCCTTTGGTTCATAAGCCACGTCTCCAAAAAATACAATAGTTTGACATTGCTTCAAGGCAGTAAATGACAGTAAATGGATTAGTCTACAGCAATTTGTGGAAAGACAATAATTGGCCATACACTGTAGACTATAAATGTCTTTTTCAGAAATCAACAAAAGACTGTCATTTCATGTCATAGCTATTTGTGGAAAAAATAGCTATAATTCCCATTTTCAGTGATTGCGAGTATATTCTGCAGAATTTCCATGTCAGCGTAATGGGTATATGTGTATAAGTCCACTGCACTGTGTGTTTTAAAACTGAATGCTGGAAACTGGAGGGAGAGGGGCTTTTGAGTCTTTTTTCCTCAAAAGAAAAGAGACTAGGCTCATTTGAGATGTCAAGCTCCTCACCTTTAAAGTAGATGGGAGTAGGCGGTTGCAGTCAGGGAAGGAATCAAAAAAAAGCTGTGAAGATGGACAAACCTCTCTTCTTATAGTGGACCGGCAATCTATGCAGGCAGAAGCAGATATTATATGTGTGTTCTTTGTTGCCTGTGAAGTGAATGCCACTGAAATACTGCTGTTGTTACATGAAAATGTATATAAAGAACAAGCAGTCCAAAAATCATTCATGTTTACCTCACTGAAAATATGAATACGTATTAATTATAATTCAATTATGATTACAAAGAGTGAAGAGTAAGATATATATATATTCACACACAAATCACAGAGAAAATAACATATCAAGAACAACTATGCTTTTTGAGGAAAACATTAAGATTTTTCTCCATATAATGGACTGCTATAATGCCCCGAGTTTGAACTTCCAAAATGCAGTTTAAATGCGTCTTATCTAGCAAAACGATTGGTTATTTTCATAAAAAATAATACAACTTATACAGGGCTCTAGAGTGCGACCTAATTTCTCAATGGTGCGACTTTAAAAAATCAGAGGCGTTGAGCTCTGTAAAGCCGCATTTGACAGTCAAAGTCTAATTGATTACCTCTTTTACTCGTCAATACTGTTGTCTAACCGTTACTCCTCCTAATCTCATTCATATCGCTATAAAATATAGCTGTAATGTGTTCGATACGTTTTGCGGTCAACGCCGATCAACTCATATGATCCGCTCCGTGCTATGGCGTCTCTGGACCGACTGTGCGCGCTGTGCGATTCGTGTTAAACAGCACGAAACCAGACTTCTTTTGCCCCAGTGGAAAGCATATTTACACTGTCTGAATCGTTCTCTATCCCCTATACAGTGCACTACGCGCCATTCACCGAACAGAAAATATGACCGGTTTCAGCCGCAGCCTCAGTGTCTGTTTATAGCGTAGGAGGCGGCGCGCTTCGGATTCTAGAGAGCATTTGATTGGACAGAAAGTTTTGACCAATTATATATATGTAAACAATCGGGATGCGCGCGCATCATGGTTGCAGAAAACCCAGGAGAGACAGCCTTTATGGCTAGAGAATTTAATTTTCTGGTAATGTGTTAGACGTCCGGTTCATAATCCGCCATAGGGAAATAACGAGAAGAATATCGAAGTGCAGTAAACAGTACAACAGTTTGCACTACAAACCAGTGTGTTCATAATTAAGATAATACATTAAAATAATATGGTAAGACACACCAGTTTGCAATATCAAGCAGCAAAACAAGCTTTTTGTGCAGCTAAAAATAGCTGGAAGTGGATCAGACCGGAAACCAGACACAAAAAAATTACAAATGGCTGCACCCACTCTTATGGGAAAAATAAGGTGGATAAAAATGATTTGCATTCCGATTTTGAAATCAAAAGGCACTTTTTATTGTCTTATTCCATAGATTTTACCCAATTACTTCCACTTGTTAACAGTGTTTTTCTGCAACCACTATGTGCGCGCAGCTGCTAGTAACTGACGTCTACTCAAACTTTGTCTATAATTTACTCCACGCCCACACTGGCATGGGCGTGGCTTTCAAATTATGACACGCGTTGCTCTGTCTCTATTGGCAGAAGTTACAGACTGTAAGATTTGAATGCGTATATCTTCTAAATGTGAATCACTGTTTTAGAGAACACTAGCTTAGATATCCTCAAAGTAACATATTCACACTAAAAAAAAAAAACTTAAATTTTGATTTAATGGGGACTTTAACTGTAGGGGGCTCCAAAACACTCAAAATTGTATACGGCTATTTCAAAGACATGCCGTCATGCAATGTTATAGTTTGTCTGGCTCTGAAAAGTCTTCACTTTTTTTGACGCACGTCGGCGTGACGTCACATCAAATGGGATAGCGTTACTGTTGTAATCTGGCAGCGATCGGTCCTGTGCTGAACTTCATCTCAAACGATTCTGCTGAAAACTTTTGGATAAACTTTAAGAGCTGATGGCAACATTAGTATTCAGCTCACGATGTAAATGCGTTCCCTCAGGTGTTAGTGAAGATGTATAATGAGCATCAAGACAAATAATATTCATGGGAGTCTCCGGCTGTTATTACACACTAAAGCAAAGCAAACAAACCTCTCCAAAGTGAGGACAATGACTGCTGAAGGATTGGAGAAGGTGTGTGTCGGAGGCCTCCGTGGAGTCTACGACGCCGTCTCTTGTGGTCTGCCTCAGATCTCAGAGTTGTTTCACATCATACATTAGGAGCATTAAATGCCTTCTCCACCTGTATTCCTCAACCCGACATGCAGAATACATCTTGAGGTAAGAGGCTTCTTTACATCTGAATTTGCACACAGTCTCTGGTGACTCCAGCCATGTCCTTCAGCCTTAACTCTTTAAAGCCGTCATATTTGATCCATGAGTTTCTGAAACATCCAAATCATCAACATGATCAACACTTTGCTGAAAATCCTGTTGTACAACTTACTATACAGCTTCTGCGACTCTGATTAATAGTTCATATTTTAGCTAGTAAAAAAACTTTTAGTATGAATCTAAAATATTGTGGTGTATGTGTCTTTTTGCTGTAAATCTAATGATAAAGTAAATGTAATAATAAGGCATGTATGTTTTACACAATAAAGTGTAGACATATTGGTAGCACTGAAGGTAAACAATGCCACTGAACTGAACAAAACTTTATTGTGCTGATTATTGCTGCTGAATATGCTCAATTATTGTCATGTTTTGGGCTGTACTAATCGGTCAGACCAGAAAAAAACATTTGGAGTACTACAGACTCTCCAATATGGCCACGCATCTGGGCAACTGACAAAATCAGGACGAAAGTGCAAAACCGCTATTAAAACTACAGAGATACAAAAATTTAATGTAGTCTCCATTATCCATAATGGAAGAAGTTTGGAACAACTAGGACTCTCCCTAGAACTGAGCAACTGATGGAGAAGATCCTTGGTTAGACTGGTGACCAAGACGCAGAACTCTAGTTGAGCTCCATGATCATATTTGCACATGCAAGAAACTTACAGAAGGACACACTTCACCTTTCTGGGCTTTATGGTGATGTGGCCAAACTCAATCCTCTCAGAACGCTCAGACTGTGAGAAACAAGATTCTCTGGTCTGATGAACCTCAATTCCAAGCATCATGTATGGAGGAAACCAGGCACTGCTCATCGCCTGTGGAGTACCATCCTAAAAGTAAACTATGCTGGTAGCAGCCTCGTGCTGTGGGGCTGTTTTTCAGCGGCAGGGACTGAAGGACTTGTCAGAGCAGAATAAATATAGAGATAGCCTTAATGAAAACCTAGTCCAGAGCATTCAGAACCTCAAACTGGGCAGAAGGTTCACCTTCCAACAGGACAATGACCCTAAGCACACAGCAAGAGTGGCTTATAGACAACTCTGTGAATGTAGTCGAGTGTTCCAACCAGAGCATGGGCTTGAACCCAATCAAACATTTCTGGAGAAACCTGAAAATGTGTCTGCCCCATCCAACCTGACAGGTGAAGAGGTGAGAAGAATGGCAGATAATTGCCAAATGCAGCTGTGCAAAACTTCATACCACATCACATCATACCCAAAAAAACTTTAGGTGCTACCACTAAGTACTGGGCTAAGGGTATGAATACTTATGCAATGTACTTATATCAGTGTTTTATTTTTAATAAGTTTGCAAAGTTGTTAAAAACTCGTTTTTTGCTTTGTCATAACGGTGTATGGAGTGTACATTGATGTGGATAAAAAGTAATTTAAAGCAGGTTAACATAAGGCTGCAACATAACAAAACATGAAAAAAATGAAGGGGTATGAATACTTTCGCACTGGCACTGTAAATAACAACTAATGCACCAAAAGACACACGTCTGATGTATCAAATATGATAGAATATGATAGAATATATATATATATATATATATATATAAAATGCTTCTATAAGAATATATATACATATAGAAGAAGTAAGAAGATATACATATATTCTGTTCCATTTCAAAACATTTGTTTTTTTGTCTGACTATTATGTTATGTCAGGTCTTATAGGGTTAGATAGATGTGCTACCTTTGAAAATAAGATTGAATGCAACTAGATATTTTTCATATTTTAATGATTTCCTGAAATGTTAAGATGTTTTTTTTATTCAGTTGCATATTCACTTTACCATCAGATGAGTAAGTAAAAGCAAGTAAAAGTATATGTAAGTAAAGCAGGGCAATATGTGTGAATGTGTGCCTGGTTTTGCTTGCATTTGGACCAAATGCTCCCACAAGGGTAGTAAAACCTAAAATCACCTACACTAAGGGGACCACAACGGCTCCCACGAGGAAGATAGCTTAATAAGCAAACAAAATAATGTCTTAATGAAAAAGTAAGCATGCAAAAGGCTTTAGTAAGGGTAGGACATATCATTAGCTCAGTATAACAACAAGAAAAGTCAAAGAAAGTCCTCACTAGGACAGAAAAGCACTTTTGTGTGTGTGTGTGTGTGTGTGTGTGTGTGTGTGTGGGAGGGAGGTGTTTATTTCTTTCTTTTGTCAAAATGATGTGGTGGCCCTTCAGAGTGGTTTGATAGATATGTAGGTAATATCGGTCAGCAGGTGTGAATGTGTCTTCCCTGCCGTAGAGGACTCCCAGGATGCATGTAAAGTAAAGCGACACGCTTGACTGACCAGATGAAACAATATCAGCCCCCAAAGAGCATATACACAGCAGCTAGTGTCACAGCGCACCTCAACTCATTCTTGTGTTTTTTTTGTCCAGTCACAGATAGAGACAGAGATATTGCCAAACACTTGTTCAGCCCGCTGAGCGATCAGGAACATCCACACTATGTGAAATTCAATCAAAAATGAAATCAAACTCCCGAGATTGTCTCGTAACGTTGCAGGTTGTTTACAACAGACGTTCATTTCAGAATGTCAGAGATATGGACTTGTAAAGGTGTGCTTAGTCTTTTTGTCCCTCATTTAAAAGTTTTACATGTAAAGAGTATTTAGGGCTGGTTCGTATCTTAGCCGGCCAGACTGCTCAATGTCATATCTTCAGTTTCCTCATGTTTCCTGTCTCTCTCCACTTTGACTTTTAAAAAAAAAAGCATAAAATTGCCAAAACAGTACTGAAATGAATAATACTTTTATATGCTTTAAATGAGATAAGACTACATAAGATAATTTTAATAGACTGGTTATGACCTAAAAATAAGTCACAGGGCTTCTCAGAAATAGCACTAGAGAAAAAACAATGCTAAATGCAAATAATAAACTGCTCTCAAATATATATATATGTATAGATGGGATAGAAAAATATAAATAGGCTTATCAGCTTTTAAAAGGAAGGAGAAAATGCATTCCATGTCATGTTGACTCTGCTGTATTTTGGCAAATATTCATTTGTCACTTGGTAGGAGTAGCCAAAATAGACAGACGCCAACATGGACAGGTTGCGTGACATGCCCTCAACCTTGAAAACCATAAACAAAACTTTGCAAGGTTAAAGGAAGCTCAGACTACATTCTACAGTATATAGGTTCATTTGTACCTAAGACAAACATAGTTTGTGCCAACCACTGTTATTTTTTTTCTCTCCTCAGTGAATTATTGGCTGCCGAAAAATGTACAAACTCGGACGAGTATGAGCCAGCGAAACAAATCCTTAATTTAGTTTAGATAACAACAACTTACAAAATGTATTTAGTATTGAATATATTACAAGTTTTTAGAGCATTATAGGGAAAACTTCTTAACTTTGTTTGTGCAAAGGCATTACTATGTATTAAATTACTGATCACATTGACAAGTCAGTAATCTGAGAAATAGGATCTTCATTGAGGCCATCAATAGCACCACCATTATGTTTGCTAATGAGTTTTATCAACATGCTTAATGAGTTTCTCAGTGGGTTTAACAATTATATAGAAACCTGTGTCCTATAGAGCACAGGCGTGTGGGGGTTCGTTTACTGCATTTAGATTTTATTAGGTCTGTCATTAATCTTGTCCTGAACGCCACCAGAGATCGCCTTGCAATTTCAAATTACACAGACTGTTGCACCACACCCCGGACTACATTTCCCATCATTCATGCGCTGATGACACACATAGCTGTAACCAATCAAGCACACTATATAAGCCTTGTACTTCCTCTTCCTAGTGGCTGCGTATTGTATTGCGTTTAGCACTCTCATTGTGTTAGCAGCTGTACGGAGCCACTTTGTTTATCCTGAGTCTAGTTCAGTCGTGTTTCTAGTCTGTTTATCCTAGTCTTGTTTCCTCGCCTGGTTATCTCGTCTAGTCTGTTTCGCAGCCTACCCTGGATCTCTCACATGTCTATTGGATAACCCTTTTGCCTAGCCCCCTGGATTACGTTCGCCGTTGATCGACCCTTGCCTGTCTTGGATTACTCTTGTGTTTTGTCCTCATATACCTGTTTGCCGATGTTCAACCCTGCCAGTTTATGACCAAGACTCTGTCTTGTTTCAATAAAGCTTTGAATATGGATCCGCTCGCTTCACGCGTCTGTCACTCCGTTACGAGTTCAGTGTAAATGCAAGTTGCATTTGATTTTTAAATGGGTTTAAACACCGTATACCCTTATCAACAAGCAACCACTATAATATTTTTGTACATTTACATCAGCATGCATCTAGCTTGAATTAAAGTCTCATCAAATTTATGTTCTATATGTAAACTTTTTCAACTTTGCTTCACAATGACTAACAGCGATTACCATATTTTTAGGCCTGTATCTTATTCCTAAATGTTGTTTTGCTAATATTATTATTATCTTTTTGAACCAAATGCTCAGTAAACATCTCAAGTGTAATGATGTTTGCTAGCACGTAGGTCTAGTGATCAGCTGAGCGTTTACTGCAGGACAAAAAATAGTGATTTACAGATTTTGATTTTATATTTCATAACTTATATTTTTGTACAATCAACTATTTTCTCATCTGATTTTTTAGAAGAGGCCTCTCCAGGCAAAACTCCCCTGCTATAGAAGTTCTATCAGATCTTGGGGGATTGTGCGCTCGCCTTCCTCAAACTACAGGCGACCTGTGGGGTGAGAAACCACAGCCAAGCTGACAAATATCAACCCCCTCTGTTTCCTCAACAGAAGCCTTTCCACAAGTCTGAGGCCTGCTGACGCTAAATGCTGGCCTCCTCTGACATTCATCGGCCCCTCACTGGGATCAGGATACTGCTCCAGAGTCCTCACTGTGCTCCATTACCTCACATATCTCTCTCCAGTGGAGAGGAGCAGACTGGAATGACTCCTGTAACTCTGTGTGTGTGAAAAGCATTTGAGCGCCGATCATCATCTCCTACCTTCTCCCTCCTGTTTCTTTTGTCCACAGTTATTCGGGCTCTAGACAACGGTGGTATATTTAGCTTTGGCATGTTATTTTTAATATGTGTTAATCCCATCACTAGTTTTGTCACAAAAGTTCCAAATTCTATCTGGGATGTTGCTAAGACATCCCACCAGGGATATTACTCTCTCAGTGTGATGTCCTTATTTCTGTGACACTAAGCATATCCTCTTTTGCCTATATACTCATAGGTCAGACAGTGAAATACATTTCTTTTTGTCTTTAAACCAGATACAGCAAAATGCACTTTTGGCATTTGTCATGTCCTCTTATTTCTGCTCATTTCAAATACTAAGAACTGATTGAACAAAGCAGAATAGCTATCGTAGGTGCACTCAATTTTTTTAAATAAACCAGACTGTTTCCTGTTGAGATCATGCAGCCAGTTAAATACTACTGGCTCTTTCTTAGTAAACCTCCATTTCAACACAGTCTCAACAGAAATATAAGACTCTGCCTACATTTCTGCAAAAAAAAAAAAATAATAATAATAATAATAAAAATAAAAATATGTACCTGCATACATTTCACTGCAGTTTCTAGCTGAAACTGAAACTAGAGGTAATAAGTGATTCCTTTCACACAAATTATGATGACTGATTATCAAAAAAGAAAGACATAATTTCACATGGTTCTTTGCACAATTCTATGTTATGACCTCAAAACACTTTTACCAAACTGCATGCTTTGTAAACAAATACATTTGAATGTTTGCATCACATAACCAGCTCCATATGTAAGCTTTTTGGACATATGTTTGCTCGGTAGCTCACCTGGTATAGTGTTGCTTCTACAGTGTAGATATGAATCCCACGAGTCACAACACACATGAACTTCCATCTGCAATGAAGAAAAAAAAAACAATTTTGCTTATAGTGCCTCTTGTGGATGTGTCCTGAAAAGTCATGTATTTCCAATGTTTTTGGACACTTTTGCACACTTTGGTTCAAAAGAAATGAATCATAGCTGACTGAATAGTGCATATCAGAGCAATATACAATAAACAGCTGCAATTTGAAATCATAGTTGAAATCATATGATTAAGAACAACCCACTGATTGTCAGTTCTTGGAAAAAAATATACATATATATACATTTCACTGCAGTTTTTAGCTGAAATTGAAACTAGAGGTAAAAAGATGGCAACAACTTTGATTCCTTTTCACACAAATTATGACTACTGAGCAGACTATCAATTAAATCAAGACATATTTTGTGTTGTTCTTTGCACAATTCAATGTTATGACCTCAAAATACTTTTACCAAACTGCATGCTTTGTAAACAAATACATTTGAATGTTTGTATCACACATTAGCTCCGTATAGTTTTATGGACAAATAATAAACTTGCTCTGTAGCTCACCCGGTATAGTATTGCTCCTACAATGCGAAACGATTAGGTATGAATCCCGCGAAACATGATTTGCAACATTTCATGACACTGGGCTGTTTAATAAACCTGCATCTGCAAGGAAGAAAAAAAAATGTGAAAAAAGATGTGTCCTGAAAAAAGTATTTCCAATGAGCCTGGGTTGCTCCTATTTGTCGGACACTTTTGCATGCTTTGCTTCAAAAGAAATGAATCATGGTTGACTAAATAGTGCATATCAGTTATGCATATCAGAGCAATATACAACTCACAGCTTTAACTGAGGAACCTGCGATTTGGGCATTTGACCTTTTCAGTTGGAATCAAATGATTAAGAACAACATATTGATTGGCAGTTCTTGAAAAAAAAAACATTACCAGCAGCAATCCAAAAAAAAAAAAAAAAAACTACCTATATACACATTTCACTGCAGTTTTTAGCTGAAATTGAAACTAGAGGTAAAAAGATGGCACACAATTGCTTTTCACACAAATTATGATTACTGGTCAGATTATGAATTAAATCAAGACATATTTTCATGTGGTTCTTTGCACAATGCTATGTTATAACCTCAAAACACTTTTACCAGTGCATGCTTTTTAACCTACTACATTTGAATGTTTGCATGACATAACCAGCTCCATTGGTGAGCTTTTAGGATATGGTAAACTTGCTCGGTAGCTCACCTGGTATAGTGTTGTTTTTACAGTGTGGAGCACTTAGGTACGAATCCCGCAAAACATGAGTCACAACATTTCATGACAGTGGGCTGTTTAATAAACCTGCATCTGCAAACCCTGATGAAAACAGCTAAAACCATCCTAGGCTGGTTGGCTGGTCTTAGCTGGTTTAAGCTGGAAGTAGCTGGTTTTAGCTGGTCTCCAGCCTGGCTAGGCTGGTCAGGCTGGTTTTAGCTAGTTGTTCCAGCTGGTCTCCCAGCCTGACCAGCTAAGACCAGCCTGGCCAGCCAAGGAAGTGGCCAAAATCCCACTAAAACCAGCCTGCTGCCTAGGCTGGTTTTAGCTGATTTTTTCAGCAGGGAAGGAGAAGGAATAAAACAATTTTGCTTAAAGCACCTCTTGTGGATGTGTCCTAAGAAAAGTCATGTATTCCAATGAGCCTGGGTGGTCTAAATTCAAGCCTCAGCCCAATCAGAAGTACCAGTACTTACATAGAAACCTACACAAAGTAGCCAGAAAGAAATGCTAATTTTAAAGAAATACGTCAGATGGATTTAGAGGCTTTTGCATCTGAACTCCTCATATACATTTCACTGCAGTTTTTAGCTGAAATTGAGACTAGAGGTAATAAGACTGCACACAATTCCTTTTCACACAAATTATGATTACTGGGCAGATTATCAGTTAAATCAAGACATATTTTTTTTATGTGGTTCTTCGCACAATGCTCTCAAAACACTTTTACCACAGTGCATTTGTAAACAAATACATTTGAATGTTTGCATCACATATTAGCTCCATATATATAGCTTTTTCGTTGACCGTAAACTTGCTCTGTAGCTCACCTACACGTGAAGCGATTAGGTACGAATCCCGCGAAACATAAGTCACAATACTTTATGACACAAGGCAGTTTCATAAACAGCAATAAACCTCAGCACTGAAGAAAAAAAAAAACAATTTTGCTTATAGCGCCCCTTGTGGATGTGACTTGAAAAAAAACATGTATTTGCCTGGGTTGCTCCTAATTGTTGGACAATTTTGCATGCTTTGCTTCAAAAGAAATGAATCATAGCTGACTAAATAGTGCATATCACTCATATCAGAGCAATGTACAATTTACAGCTTTAACTGAGGAACCTGTGATTTGGGCATTTGACCTTATTCATCAGTTGAAATCACATGATGAAGATCAAGCCATTGATTGACAGTTCTTGTGTGTATTTTTTTAACCAGCAGCATCCAAAATTCAATTAACTTGCCCATAATTTAGCATTAATTTGTTGTCTGCTTGTTTGACCTGCAGAACTACTCAGAGGTCAAGACGTAACTTACACTTTAGATTTTATTTGTGTCTTCATAATTTATGTTGTGCAACCACTAATTAAAATTATGTTCATACATTTGAGTGGGGGAATCAAGCTTTGTCGCCTGACTGGTAATTAATTTGATATCTGCCCTTAGTTAAAAATGACCTTTGGGACTATCAATTAAACAAATATGTTGACAAAGCGTGGAATGTTAACAGTGTTATTTCTTATGTCAGAAATTAAGATATTTGTCAGATATTTTACTTAATTACATTTTTAATCAGTTAGCTGCTGTGTATAAGATGCTAATAATACAAGAATCAGTTTCATCTAAGATGAAAACTCTTTTTTATGAAAAAATGCACACATAATATAATATAAATATGTAAAGTACAAAAATACATTATAAAAGCAATGCAAATGTATCAAGAAGTTTAATTAAAGTCTTCGGAGGAGACTTGCATTTAATTTAGACCTCAGTGGTTCAGTACAGCTGAACGCCGATGTTAACCGTATTTGATGTGGTGTATTTATGTATGGTGATCAATTTTAAATGAATCAAGTGTGAATTTAAAGCCTAAATGAAATCAGTTCATCGTATAATGCAATCATGTCTCTTCAGAAGACTTTGATGACATGGATTCATATGTCTTTTTGCACTTTTTGATGTATCTCTCAATGGATGGACAAAAGTGATGAGAGAATATTACAAATATCTTAATTTCTGTTCCAGGGATGAATAGAAGTCTTGGGTTTGTAACAACATGAGGGTGAGTATACAAAGAGAAATAGATATAATTATGTATATTATTGCATGTTAATAATTTGTCTGTTAGGAAGTCTGCAACTTTTCTGCAACAGAAAATTTCTAAGCCATTATATGTTGAGTGATGTTCATTAAAGTCTCTGTGTGTGTGACCCAGGTCAATCTCCCACATATATGAAAGAACACAAGGGAGTTGTTCTAACACTTCCTCTCTTTGCTGATTAATCCCAGCACAGCACGACTCCTGTCACACCACAACCTCTCAAACACTCAAATTCACCAGCCCAGAATAGACGCATACAAACTCTCTCACTCTCAGCCCTGGCTTTTCTCCTGAGCTTTGGCAAATATCTACAAGACATAAAAAGAGGCCAGCAGTCACCGTTTCCTTGTCAGATTGTATGAGACTGTGACACAGAAAACAATGAATCGATGACAGCTGTTTCTGTGCTCTCTGTGACATAGCTGTTTACTGAGTGGAAGTGCTGTCACCTTTAATTGAGCTAATGATATTGTGCAAAGAGAAATCGGTTTAAAAATAACATTTGCTTATTGCGTCCCTTAAGCTTTTTTGTTCGCACATGCCAAATTGCGAGAAGATTGTTTTATAACGGCTTTAACAGACTTCAGTGAAGTTTTAAACTTTAATGATGAGGTAGTGACGCCCATTACCAGAGTGACAGGTCTAAATTGTTAGCATTCACTGCTGTCTGACTGATCCATCAACCCTCGTTTACCACTTCTAAATGCTTGTTAGCATGTTTATAGTGTAGTGCTGCCATGTTTTGTGGGTGGGTGAGTTTAGACTAGGTTTAGGTTAAATTATTCAAAGAAACTGAGCAGTTATGTGAAATGAGTTGGCAAAAGTGTGTTCGTTTTTAGTGAAAGGTATGATATTACGGTTGAGTAAAATGAGTAAGGCCCCACATACACATGACCGGAAGAAGCACAAGCAGTCTATTGGGGCATAATAAAAGCTGGGCTGCTTTCGAGCCATGTGTCACGTTTCTCATTAGCAATCGCTCTTGCGACCTTCGCTTCTACGACTTCCAGCCCCAACCTGCTTCATACTACAGTGACGTTAATAAACCTTTAATACAGTAGCTCATCCGTGAACATGATTTCTGTTCGAGTCCCATCGGATTGCATCGGCTGTTGGGATGAAGACGACAACTCCCATAATTCCACACTCAAACTACGCCTTTGTTTCTTTATTTGTTTTGAAAATGTGCCTTCACGCTGCAAAAATTACATACTGTGCCTTTAAAATAATATTGTTGCTTGGGTTAGAGATGTATAACAAGTATAAAGTAACAGAAATTGATGATTATAGTTTCCTACTATGTATATATACTGCTTATAATAATCAGTTTAATTTTAAATAAGGCATCTTTTTAATATAATATAATAATGTAATACACTTATGCATAGGTATATAACTAGAATTTGAATAATAATGAATCTTAATACATACAAAACTAATGAAACCTTATTGTAAAGTGTTACCGCTATGTGTGTTTATTTGTTGCAGTAGCTATAACAAATAAAAACACATAGCAGTAATTTTGGTAGCATAAAGTCTTTTTGCTTGATAGGTTGGTGTTACAATACATGTATGACTTTTGATCATAATTTCAACATCAGGATTCTAAAAGGAATAATTTATTATTTACTTACTTTTATGCAGTTCCAAGCCTGTTTGATTTTCTTTCTTCTGTGAAGCAGAGGAGGTAAATCGTAAAACAATATCCTGGGTACTTTTTCTGTTTAATGAAATAAAATTGGGCTCTCAACCTCAAACAATGACAAAAAATCGCAAATTCATAAAAGCAGTCCAACATGACTTGAACACTAAACTCTTAGCCATATGGTAGCTTTGTCTTTATTCACTAAAAATCTTTCTCTCTGCAGAAGCTCTTAAAATCAAATCAAAACAGGAGTCAAGTGGTTTTTGAAGCTTAACTATTCTCATTCATTATCACTATATGGCCGGCACATTTGCTGACACTTCTCCTTTGTGTTCTACAACAGAAAAGTCATTTCCGAATAAGCTATTCCTTTAATAATATGAGGCAAGAACTGCAAAGCAAGATTCATAATTCCACCTCCATCACACTCATTGCTGACCTTTGGCTTTCAGGATCTGCATATGCTGCTCATCAGCTTGGTAAATTAATGCATAATTAATTCTAAATACAAGGAAATGTGACTGCAATGCAATCCACTGTTGGTCATAGAGCAAGTCTCTTATGAGAGCAGCGGAGATTGACCGCGTGAGCTGGCCTGTGGTTGGGTCAGCATGGAATGACGGAGGAAGAGATGGAGGGAGGGAGGGAGGGAGGGAGGGAGCCCACCGCTCTCATTACTCATCACACTGAATTTACGAGCAAGGCAGTGTGCTGGGGTGATGCTGTGTATTTTACNTATGAGAGCAGCGGAGATTGACCGCGTGAGCTGGCCTGTGGTTGGGTCAGCATGGAATGACGGAGGAAGAGATGGAGGGAGGGAGGGAGGGAGGGAGCCCACCGCTCTCATTACTCATCACACTGAATTTACGAGCAAGGCAGTGTGCTGGGGTGATGCTGTGTATTTTACCCTGAGCGGTGCTGCCTTGGCAGAAGGGTAGGAAATGTGATTTATGATTGTATACTTGGGACTGCGTACTGTATATTAAAGGAAACGTGTATGTGTGGTGAACGTGAATTTGTGTACCGCAACATATCGACTGCGCATCATATTCTGATGCTATTAAATTGTTAACCTTTCGATTACGATTCACATCTGTTCTGTCAAAGGAAGTATGCGAAACTGTGAAACGTTTAATTTCTGCCTTAGGGCATTCATACTTTTCAAAACTGATTTAAATACACTGAGAGAATTCATAAAAAGTATTGAATAGATTTTCACACGTAACCTTTGGTTTTTGCCTCTGGCAGATCTGCAGTAATGACTGAACTTTTTGGCCCAATCGAAACTCCTGGCTTCGATATTAATTATGTACAAATTTTACCCAGATTTATTCTTTTCTGTCTTAAAATATCAAAATCATGCCTTTACAGTGGTACCGAGTGAATAGAGCAGACTGGGAGTTTTCAGTTCATTCCTATGTGAGGCATGCAACACACTCATGCGGCGAATTGCAGGATTGACAGCAGATTAGAGAAAGCGTTGAGTGTGATAATGATTTGATAATGTTGAAAAAATCAACTTCATGCAAATGTCACGCGAAAAACACCAGGTGGCAACCAGTTGTTGTGAGGTACAGGTTTGTCATGAACATTTAAAACGACTCCTTGGTGAAGGAGTTTCTGCTGGATTATTGCAAAAATATAGTTTACATATTGGATGTTTTGCAGTTGCTACAAATGTTAAATATTAAGTAAAAAATAATGAAATAATTATAGTTACCACCATTGGTGATAACACAGCCTTAAAGGGGACATCGGATGCCCATTTTCCACAAGCTGGTATGATTCTTTAGGGTCTTCATGAAATGTCTGTAACATACTTTGGTTAGAATTCCTCAATGGTCTGGTAAAACAAAATTTTTTACCTTGTCAAACACAGCGAGTTGTTTTCAGTGCATGTCTCTTTAAATATTATAATGACCTTCTGCTCATCCCACCTCTCGTCCATTTTTTGAGTATTTGGTGACGTTGAGGCGTTGTCACTAGAGCTGTTCAAACATGGAGAAATTGTGGACAGCGTACAGCTGGCTAAAGGGCGGAAATATGCTAATACAGGACAGTCCGCTTGCACTGTTGGGCGGAGCTTGAGCAATATGACATCATACTGCTCAGAAAATCAAAACAGCTTGATAATAAAGGAATTAATGGATTTTTATCATTGTACGGTGGTTGTGTCCACACACTGCTAAGACACATTTATATGCAAACACCATGTAAAAGTGAATTTTGAATCTAATGTCCCCTTTAATCATGTGCATATATGATGATGAAGTATACTGAATTTAACAAGCACACCTTAAAATGGAGACTTTATAGCACTTTGAGATTAGTTTTGCCTCTGCACCGTGACTGTTGTGCCTGTGAGCGTGCACGATGTCCCCCCGCCCTAATGTTTAAATGAAGCTGGCACCTCTGGGCTCATCGAACAGTCGCTTTTCCGTCCACACTCTTCCCTGAGAGTTGATGAGATGAGGGAAAGATTGCTACTGTAGGTGGAAAGATTCAGTGGGGAGGGGAGTTAATGTCTTGGGTGTCCTCTGGTCTCCCAGCCCCATCTTGACCTCCTCCAGAGCAATCACATTCCACCTTGGGTCACCAGCATGGGTCAATGTTTCAATAACGTTATTTCAGCAGTATAATGCTGTTGGCCATACTTAAATTGATAAACATTACCGAGGTTAATAGGATATGGTGTCGAGGGCAAAAAGAGCCTGGGCCAAGGTGCATTATTCTCCCATAAATCTAAAGAGCGCACCGCTGCGTCGGCCCTGGATCCTCTGTCCTTAGCGGGGCTAATAAGGCCCATAAAAAGCTGGTCTGTCGGTCCAATCAATCTAAACTATTATCCTCTGCCAGATCGTTAATGCAAGACTCTTTTTACGACTTTATTTCCTAATAGATGAATTACTCGAGGAGATCAATGCATCTGATGTTTTACTCAAACATAATTAAAGGGGCATAAGCTTTCGGTCGAACTTTCCATTTCAAAGACCAGATTATGGCTCTGATGATGTACAGACTGATGCTCTCCGCTGATGTCTCTGTTTATGAGGACATTCATTTATGCGATGGGATGAATTTGATGTGGTGCAAAAACCAAACTGATTGCCATAATAGTGTAGCCACTTTGTAACTGGGAAATATGTGGCTGTTAATTCCTTTCCCTGCTGTGCTGAATAAAAATCGAAGCGCCGGCGCTTGTGTTACATTACACTGTGTACATTGCAAGCAATTTGTCTATACACCCTGAATGCGAAAGCGCAGCATGGCGTGACAAGCCACTTGGAAGATATTGGATGCTTACTGCACAGTTATGAAAGTCCACAGTTATGGACCAATGAGATTTGACAGTGGGCAGGTCTATACAGAGAAAAATATGCTATCTTAATTATTATTAGGCCTAGATCAGGGGCATCTCCTTCAGTGTTTCCTCAAAATACTTAATGAGTAAAAATGAAACAAAAATAAAACAATGCCAATATTACAAAATTTAACATTAAGAAGTGTATAAATCACTCACTTTTGTGTCCAACAGCGACACCAGCAGGCAAAGTTACAGCGGGAGTCCGCGTTTCTCTCGCCTCCCCTGACCCCATTGAGTTTTAACAGACCCCCAAAAAGCGTGTGGTGAGATTGGTGGGGGGTAACTGGCCCTTCAATATGATCGATATTTTCCCTTCAAAGGAATTAAGATAACCACTACAATTTGAGATATAAATGATCACGGTGATAATTATCTCAATTTTACCTGACTTTATGTTTATATGCATGTGCACGGCGTGTGGCTGCGCCTGTGTGTGTTTGTGCTGCGCGGGCTTGTCTTTACACTGGGGGTTTGGGATCTGTCTGCTCTGATGAAGACTGATAAATGTGACATCACTCTGTCTAAAGATCATTAAATGTCAAGTCCTGCAGTGGCAGCAAAATGTGCTGGCAGAAAGTCAATGGCGTGAAGTGCCGCGTGCGCGTGTGTGCGCACGTGCGTGCGGTAAGTGTGTAGCGCACAGAAGCGTACACAAACGTTGCATCGTGTGCTGTCCATTCAGTCTGTCATTTTCATGCGTATATATAGAATTAGTTGCACATTATATCCCCATCAGTGTGTCTTTGTTAAAGATAGAGCCGTAAACAAAAAGGCTTTGGCATGAAAACCTCCAAGCTAGCTTCAGGCAGGAGACGACAGGAAGACAAATACTCAACCCAAGACATGTTTGCTCAGCTCAGACCCTGAATTGTAAAAAATGAAGGTAAAATACAAAATGTGCTCTTTTCTACTTTACACCGATGGCATTCCTCAGTATGAGATCTGCCATTTGAAGGATTTGTTTCTGAATTAATGGAGCATTGAAGTCTTACAATATGAACTAATGGGCAATCCCAGTGCTGTATCGCTAATAACATTCCAGAAGCTTTCATTTCAATATTACACACCGTCAGTAAAGAAATAGTCTTTTCTAACGAATACCTGCTAGAACGGCTAAACAAAACCTGATTAAACAGGCTCGCACATGCTTTTATTGCATGCATAATACACTATTAATATTCAAATAATGAGGTGCTTGAGACTTTCTTTAACGTCTGGTAAAGGCTGGAAAATTGAAAGTGGGTAACTGTTTAGAGCATTAGAAAGCGCCAAGGTCGAGTTAAGTAAATTGGATCTTAATTGTGGTGTTTAGTCAAGCATTGAATGCCAGCCCTTTGTCATGAATATCTTACGTGGCCTTCCCGAGTGGTGAGGGGTGCGAACGAGAAGACAGAACTAGGGCACTAACGTTGTTTTTGACCTTCATCTGAAGACCACATAATGACAAGAATCTGTTTTGCCTTCCTTAAATCACTTCGTCGATGTGTTGTCTTCCACCGTTCCTCTGGGACAGGTCGGCCTGTCAATCAAGCGGAGACAGGGATCACATTAACCGAAGATTTGATGTAGCCTTCAGCGCCGGAGAAAGACTCAGGCATGTCCAGATTCAGCAAGAACAGCCAGCTCTGCGTGAGGAAAGACACACAACTGTTCTCAAGTGCAAGACGACAAATGTGAGACATACGCCGGTGACGCGTGCCAAGCCGTAACAGATGTCTGAATAACAAAACACGGGGAAAGACAATCATTTCCTTAGTAATCATAATCTGTGGCGTTATCTTATAATCAGCCGTTGCGCGCTTGAAATAAACAGGCGAAGCAATTATTCAGGCTGCTTATTACCCAAGGGGCAAATGAATAAGAATATCAAATTACTCATTTATTGATATGTCAACAACTAACAAATCATAATTAATATCGTATGATCTGAATTAAACATTTTTTAGGCTGGCCTTAATTAGAAAATCAGCTTCCTGTACCGATCAGCCGCTCACGCCGGCTTCCTTCTTCGATTGCGAGGAAGCAGCGGGAGGTTTGGTTGCCACGGCAGCAGCACCATGCACACTGAATATGGTGGTGTGGTGAGTGGGCACTGGCTGGGAGAAGATTTGTACAGACCGCTAAGTCAAGGCTGAACACATACAATAAGATTCCCACAGGGAACAGTGGAGAAAAAGTACTGTAGCGCCTTTGTTACAAGCACTGAAGACATTCCTAGTTCACACTGTACAGAATTTGGGCTAGAGTTTAGTCTCTGAACTCCGCAACATCGAAATGATAAATCTTGATCATGTTAATTTATGATTTCATGGCTTAAACTAATCCAAAAGTGATGATGAACCAAATAATGGTTAGTGACTTAATAGTTTTTGTATCATGTTGGATGCCTTTTTTTGCTTTTCCAAAGTTATTTGTTACTGAGGAAAGAATTGGGACCTGCAATTTCATTATTGTGGTTCTATAACACCATCAAACAGGGCTTCCATCTATCACAAAATGTTAGCAAGAAAATGGATGACAAATTACAATGTGACTGTCATTCATCTACAAAAGGCCATTTCCGCTATAAAAAAGCATGCTTTGGAAAATCACAATTATGACAAAAAAGTCAAATGACAAAACTGTGTTAAAAATGATAAAAAAAAAAATCTTTTTTTAACCTTTTCTTGTGTTTTGGTTAAATATAGTTATCATGAAAGATGCATGTGGTAGTTATGACATACAAAGACATAATTAAGAGATAAAATTGTTGAAATTATAAGATCCAACATATTAGCACAAAAAACTTGATGTAACATATCAGTTGTACTTGAGTCATTCTATATTTAGGGGTAAATTTCATGTCAGCCAAAAAGTCAGGAAATCAGTATTCTTTTTTTTTATAAATAAACTAGGTGGTTGAATAATATATCCCCTTAATGTGCTAAATTGTTTGGCAAGCTTAAGCTCTAATGACTTTTTAAATATGTTAATGAAAATTAACATTTGATTCATTATTTTGTCAACTGTGTTAGGGACAAATGCTGTGTCAAATGAAACATGAATGAAGCAGCCTACCAGAAGTTTGAAAACACACATTTGTTTGAAGGTTAAGAGTTAAGGTTAGCTGTCTAAATGATTTAAAAATATGAATTTGGGGCTTCATAACGGGCATTCTGTGGGATGCTATCATAAAGGATGGAACTTTCTTCAATATAAATCCACAGTATGCTAAATTTAGTGCTATTTGCCATCCTTACCCAAGACTTCCATCTCCAGAGATATCCCCATCTTTTTTCTGATGGCTTAGTTCACATTTAAAAGATTTGACATAAAATCCACACATAACACAGTTGACAAGAGTAACACAGTTGATAGGACACATTAGAAGACAAAGAGAAAACTTTCTTTAAGATAAAAACTCTTAACTTTTAGTTCTTTTTCATCAGACATGACCAAGCAGAAATAGATATATGTCAAATCTATAATATGATAGGTTTAAGTGTTACGTAGTAGCTGCGTGCTGGACGGAACGAGACAAGCAACAATATTTAATATAATCTTCAGGTAGCACAAGCAGGAACAGGCAGGAATATCCACACACGTAGAAACATGAAACATCAAAGACCGACAGTGTAATGAACTCAAGGACAGACTTATAAAGGGTAACTAATAATGACAGACAGGTGAACCAGATAACGTTAACAAGGACTAAACCAAAGTACACAGATCAATGGGGGGAGACAATGGGAGAAACCAAGTATACAAACAGACAGAACTGTGACATTACGCCCCCCTCCGAATAGGTGCGTCCTCGCGCCGTAGACAACAAAACAAAAGGGGCAGAAACAAGCAGAAAAAAAAAAAAAAAAAAAAAAAATCCTTGAGGGAGGAGGCTTCGGTGGAGGACAGGACCCCAGAAGGGGGACAAAAACCAGAGTCAACAGAGTCCAAGAGGGCGACAAAGGTGGGAGGAGCCAGGGAGGAAACAGGAGGGACCCGGAGCAGGAGGAGCCAGTAGAGACCCAGACCGCAGCCATGATGTAAGCCCACGGTGGAGCC
>JAHKKF010527906.1:11352-29501 GCA_019740295.1 Labeo calbasu | reverse complement strand
AAAAAAAAAAAAGATTTTTCTGACTATACTGACTATCTGTCTTTACTGGATGAATTCAAATATGTGTTTTGACTTTCTCTATAATATTAAAATCAACTTTAATACTGCAGATAATTGTCTACAGGTCTACTTTAGCCCAAAATAAAAAAATGTTATTTTTAAAAATTATTTTAAACTCTGACATTTAAGACATGATTGCAATTCTGTATATTAAGCAGAATTTTTATGTGAGTGTTACAGTCATAATAAATTCATATGGCACATGTCTTTTTATTCTTCAAATATTGAGCAAAAATATTAATGAAACCTAAAACACAGATGTTTTTTATTCACCGAAATTATACTTCATGCTGATAATGTGGGGGAAAAGTCAGTTTTTGTTTATAAAGTCAGATTCAGATCACAAAACCTCAAAAATTTGATTCATGGCTTATGTGTTTCCAAGTCATGAGTCCAAACATCTAAAAAACACATATCACAATAATAGCAGACTCAACAATACCAACTACTTGGTTCATCATCATACTCAAGGAAACAAAGGAATGCTAGGTCCCTCCTACCTGAATTCAAGCTTCTACGTTCAATGACAGCAGCCCTGATAACCGGTAACCATCAGAACATCACAATCTACTGCATCCAATGGCCTACTGTATGTAAACTCATGCTGCTTTCAAACACTCAACAAATCCTGCTTCTTTTCCCATCCAGAGTGTTCTGCATCAGATAGGAGCTGTTGTCAAACATCCAAACAAAAACACAACAACCAAACACCTCAGCAATTCAGTGGAACTAGATGAGCCCGGGGCCAAACAAACACCTCCATTCTGGAAACTGTAATTTAGATGACAACAACAATTTAACCACAGCAGCACTGCGCCACACACAGACTAATCACTTATACACACACAAATATACACTATAAAACATCGTGTAAATAAAAACGTGTATATAATGATTTTTAAATTATAAAATACATCCTAAGCCTGTTTCATGCTATTTAATAACCACAATTTAACTAAAGACAGCTTATATAAGAAACAACTAAGTCTTTTCACATTCATTAGCTAAAAAATACAAAGCTGTGCCTAGCAGAAACAGAAATCAAGATCATAGAAGATTTGACTGAAGATTTTGACTTTAATATAAGTTCAAATGACCTCAGTTAATTGATCTCCGTAATTTTTAATTAGTTAGCTTCTCTTCTTGACCAAACAGAAACCAAGTAAATGAATTAAATAGCGATCGGTTTGGTAAAACACACTTTGTCTAATCAAAACAAACCTGGTGAATGACAGATCCTTCTGCTGTTCGTGTGGTTGAGCAGGTTTGACAATAACACTTCCGCGTACGGCAAGTCGGCTGGGACAAAAATAGCGACTTTGTTACAATGTATTTTTCTTGTATCTTACAGTATTTACTCGGAGTCGGAAGTTAAATATATCATGAAATATTACCCACTGAGAAAACTGAGAAAGCGTTTTACTAATTTTACGCATAACGTAGGAATGTAATTATTTCGTTTGTGTTAGGCTGTCCTGAAATATATATTTTTTTAATTAAAAAAATACTGTATAAAGATAAATTACTTTAAAAATAAATAATTTAAACGATTAGTAAAAATTAGTCGTTGTAACTGCTCAATTTAATATTACTGATGTTAGTATGTTACAGGGTTTGTTATAGATTTAGGTTTCTTAATTATTATTATTTAATCACTGTAAGTTAAACCATTCATAAGACATAAATAATACAAAATTGTAATAATAATGCTATATGATAAAAACATATTATATATAAAACACACTTCCGCTTTAAGATTGCATAGCGCGCTCTGATTGGTCGCTCGCCCATTTGAGTTCGTTTGCTCGCTCGCTCGCTAGTGAAGAGAGCGACGGCGGTGGCAGACACTGAAGCGAAGCGGTTCGTAGATGATTTAAACTTTCATTTTTAGGGTAAAAATCACCATCACATTTGAGAGGCCAGCGAATTAATCGTGTCAGGATGTCGGCCCAGGCTCAGATGAGAGCTTTGCTGGATCAGCTGATGGGAACGTCGAGGGATGGTGAGTGTTAGCCGCGTGCTAACGGCTCTGAGAGGATTTCTGAAGGCCGCGCGCTCAGATTAACCCAAACCAGAATATAATGAGCCAGACAAATATTAAAATCAATGTCTTAAGATATATGACAGACTCTTAAGATTAGCTAAATGCAGCAGCATTTTCTCTTGAAACGCTTCGGTTTAATGTTTGTGTCCATGAAGGGGAGTAATGACGTCAGGGCGACGACGTCACGGCTCCGTATGTTAAGTTAATGGAGTAACTGTTATGATGAGGACCTTTTATGTGAAATGACGCTTTAGTTTAATAATTTGTTATACTTCACTACATTGTTATTAAAAAGTTGAGAAATTAGGCTTATTTTTTGAAAGAATTAGGAATAAGTAATGTACAGGCCTTCCATTAATAGTAGTGTTACTAGTAGTAGTAGTAGTAGTAGTGATAGACCAATAAGCTGATATGTTGCATTTTTGACAGCCTTATCAGTGGATTCTATTGTAAAATATATATACAGATTGTATTTCATACATAAAAAGTAATTTCCCCAAAAATGGATGCAAGCATTAAATCTGAAGGAGCATTACCAAGAGAAAATATGACGTTTAGATTGTGATATGATTTTGTTCAGCTCAAGAGGATTTTGTTTAAGATGAGTAAACAGCAGAAGGGACTTGAGCACATGCACTTGAATTTGTAAAATTGAGTTGTACTGGCTGTAAGAAATCTCACCCTCCGTGTGAATGAAGCGACTGTCTGTGTGATTGCTGAGATGAATTCATATGCTTCCCGTGCATTTGTTTCATACAGACTGAACAATTGTGGCCCCTTTATTCTATTCATTAAGGTTCAGTGTATGTTTGCCAGCCTACATCTGCAAGGGAGTTGCAGAAAAGCCTCATGTTCATCGAGCCGTGAGTCACCAATGCTTTTTAAAGCTGTTATGAATATGAAAAAACAATACTGTTTGCTTTCCAGCAGTAACTGTTTTACACATCACGCTAGTTGGTAACGTAAGAGTGAGCAGACAGAGGATACGAAGCTTCTGCCCAGGCGGATGTAGTTCACTGATGCTGTGCCTGAGTGGCTTTCCTCAAATCTAACTAACTAAAAAAAAAAAAGAAAAAAAAAAGGAAAGAAAACTCAAATTCCTCCGCCGACGTCTTCACCTTTATTCTTCTGTATCATTCCCAACTTCCTCATTACAGGTTTGGGCAAGAAAAGCTTTTCCCTTTAAACTTTTAGAGGCTTGGACCGCAGGAGGGGTTCTGAATGGGAGAGACCTCGCAGTGTGTATCAATTAACCTTTCACTTTAGTTTTCAATGTTTTATTTCAACTTGGACAGCTTTGGTTTAATATGCACATTAGGTTTAGCAGCATTTCTCTATGTACTCATGAGGGATAGTGCTATTACAGAGTACAAGATGGTTCTCTGAAACATAACATCCCTCTCTGATCTGCTATCCCATTTTGCATCTTTGCACTCAAATTGGCAGTTATAAAACCATAGATGCGTTATGCAAACTAGGACTGGGTGATATTAAATGTGTTTTTTCTTTCAGCTTTATAATGTTCAGCAACTTGCAAAACATTAGTGTTTCTGTTTAAAGTTTACATTTTGCAAACGTTCTTTCTCATGTATTAATTGATTTTGTAATAAAATGCAGTGTATTTTGTTTTACTATGCTTGTTATATTGGTGCATATAAATTGTAATAATTTCTAAATGCATAATAATTTTTAACTAGATTATACCTCAAAAGGCAGATAAATATGAAGATATGTTTTTAGCTCTATCACCCAGTTCTTATTCTCACTGTAGAAAACCTCAGTCCATTTAAATGGTGGCTGTTTAGAATAAATACCTAATAATAATAACAGGGACTGCTAGCCTCTTGGTTTGGTCCGTGATCAGACGCTGCCTTTTTATTTTTAGACATTCACATTAAGGAGCCAGATAAAGAAACCGGCCTTGGGTCAGTGGAAGTTAAATGTCTCCAATCTTTATTTTCTTGTGTAGCACAGATTTTATCTGACACTGTCAAACACACGCTGTCCGCACTCACTATGATTTCACCGCAGTGACAGGCAGGTCTGTGACCCTTGGCCGCAGTGTTAGCAGTGTGTAGTGGACGCAGTGTGTGTGTGTGTGTGAGAGAGAGAGATGCGTGCGAGTGTGTGTGGCCTCATTCAATGTCTATTATGTGCTGTGTCCTTACAGGAGATGAGTCGAGACAGCGGGTTAAATTCACAGACGAGCGTGTCTGCAAATCGCACCTGCTCAACTGCTGCCCGCATGACATCCTCTCTGGAACGGTGAGGGAAAACATATCGCAACTGTCAGTGCTGATTATTTGTGCAGCATACTGATGAAGCCTTTGTTTCTTCTGTGTGTTTGTAGCGCATGGACCTTGGCGAATGCTCGAAGATCCATGACCTGGCGCTGAGAGCGGACTATGAGATCGCGTCTAAAGAGAGAGACCTGTTCTTTGAACTGGATGTAAGTTTCTTGACATTGAGTCGAGCTCATCTGTTAGAGTTATGAATTTGCAGCAAAGGTGTTTTAAGTTCTGATGCTGAATCTTTGCGTTGTAGGCGGTGGATCACCTGGAGTCGTTTATTGTCGACTGTGACCGCAGGACTGAATTAGCCAAGAAGCGTCTTGCTGAGACACAGGAAGAGATCAGTGCTGAGGTGGCCGCAAAGGTATGAAGTGTTTATATAGCGCTGGGTGCAATACGGTGTGCAGTGTAAAAATGTCAACTACAAGTCCACTATAATCCATGGACCTGGATGTCAAAACAATGTACAGTAAATTACAGAAATTATTACTTTTGTTTAGCAAGGATGCTTTAATTTGATCAAAAGTGATATTTATAATGTTACAAATATTTCTATTTTAGATAAATGCTGAACTTTCTATTCAAAATTCTAATGAATTCTAATAAATTATGTTTTCGACATAATTATTTTTTCGACATAATTAAGAACAGCAAATCAGAATATTAGAGTGATTTCTGAAAGATCATGTGACTGGAGTAAAGATGCTAAAAATTTTTAAAAGCTTTTAAATCAGGAATAAATTACGTTTTAAAATATATTCAAATAGAAAATTTGTATATTTAATATTTTAAATAGTAAAAATATTTCAAAATTGTACTCATTTTGCTGTACTTTTGATCAATGTAAAATGGATGTAAAAACAAAGAAAAAGCAGTTCAGAAAATGCATGATGTTTAAAAAGTCAGTGTGTAATCATTGTAAATATTTGAGGTCCAAGTATTGACCAAAGCAATTGTTATTATGATTTTTGGTGTAATCAAGCCATTCTTTACTTTTGTTTCTTAAGTCAGTTTATGAAACATCAAATCTTTTGTGTGCAAAAAAAAAAGAAAACTGAATTGGATTAGGCTGTGTATGTAAGTCTCAAGATTATCTAAAGAACTCATGCAGTTATGTGATTTATGTATGTTTGGTTTGCAGGCAGAAAAGGTTCACGAGTTGAACGAGGAGATCGGGAAGCTGCTGGCAAAGGCTGAACAGCTCGGCGCTGAGGGAAATGTGGACGAAGCCCAGACAGTTTTACAGGAGGTTGAGAAAGTCCGAACTAAAAAGAAGGATGCAGAGGTTGGTTAACATACTATATTACTTGTATGCAAGCTGTCAGATTTCATTTTAATCAAAATATGATGCTACCTTTTAATTTATTTAATTGTGAGTTTGTAGTGTTTTCTGGATGTTTGTTTTCTCTTTGTAGCATCATCTGCTCTGTTTTATTTACAGGAAGAGTACAGGAACTCTATGCCCGCCTCTAGTTTCCAGCAGCAGAAGTTGCGCGTCTGTGAGGTTTGCTCCGCCTACCTGGGTCTCCATGATAACGACCGGCGTCTCGCTGACCACTTTGGTGGCAAACTGCACCTGGGCTTCATCCAGATCAGAGAGAAGCTGGAACAGCTGAAGGTAACGGGTCGGACCGAATCAGGTGCCGGCGGGGTCATGGGTTTCAAATAGTAAGTAACATTGCAGCATTTCTTTTCTACAGAAAACCGTGCAGGACAAACAAGAGAGGCGGAACCAGGAGCGACTGAGGAGGAGGGAAGAGCGGGAGAGAGAGGAGAGAATGAAAAAGCGGTGAGAATATTTTATGCACATTTTCATGTGACCTTCGTGCATTTTCTAAGTTGTTTAATTTTTGGGAAATACTTCGTAGAATCTAAAGTTATCTTTTCTAAATTTAAAATTTACACACATTTTTCATGTGACCTTTGTGCATTTCAAAGATGCTTTATTTTTTGTGAAATTCCCTGTTAAATCTAAAGTTATGCTTGTATAAAATGCTCATTTATTTTGATTTATTAGGTTTTATATTAGAATTTTAAGTGTGTATTATATATAGATTTTAATGGTGGATTTTCGTAAATTTTAGACATTTTAATGTAAAAAAGGAAAAATACACATTTATATATTCAATAAAAAATAAATTTATTTTGAAGAGAAAAAAAAAAAAAATTAATGATATATTTAAATGTGCAAAGCTCACTGTTAAAATGGCAAGTTTGTTTTTAAAAGATTCAATAAATGCATGATTAATCAGTTTAAATAATAGTGATTTCAATATTTACCAAAATGATTGATATTCTTGTCTGGTTTTCCCTGTAGGACCAAGTCGCGCAGCCGAGAACGCAAGAGGTCAGTTGCACATTCGCTTGTTCATTCAGCATTTATTTTCATGTCAGCTTATGTCTATTACAACAATTGGATGTTTTTGCACTAAATCAGGATCTGAGATTAAATCAAATAGTGGCGACAAGAACACTATGCCTTGTAAGAGTAGTAAATAATTAGTTAGGATGAAAATGGTTCTGACAGTTGTTCATGTCCGTTTTTCCTTTCATTGTGTTTCTAGGTCACGTTCTCGTGACCGTGATCGAGAGCGCAGACGCCGACGTTCCCGCTCCGCATCACGAGAGAAGCGCCGTTCCCGATCTCGCTCCAAAGAGCGTGAAAGACGCCGACGGCACCGATCTCGATCCAGATCTCGCTCGCGGCACAGCCGAGAACACTCACACAAGTAATAAGCTGGAATGGTGACGAAAAACAAACAAACCCTTCATGATGTTGTAGTAACAGTGGATTGATGTGTGTTTTAGGTCTTCACGGGACCGTGATCGTGAGAGGGACAGCAAGCGCAGTTCATCCGAGCGAAGATCAGACGGGCTGAACGGGAGGACAGAGTCTCGCCGTCATGATGACAGAGAGGCTGGAGAGATCTAAATCATCTCACTCCACCATAACAAACAACGCGCGCTCATACATATACCCACTTTTTTTATTTATCATGTTTGCTTGGTCCATAGTAAACTGCCCACGCCCTGTTTCATTACAGTCTTTGTAGTCTTTAATATCTCAGTCCAGTCAGACTTAACCCTGTCGGATTCACTGTCAAATGTTGAAATGATTGAATTGTGTGTGTGTGAGAAGTTTTTTTTTTTTTTGTTTCTTCTCTCAAAAGTATGTACTGCCACTTTTTTTTTTGCCCCTTCATAATGAATGTTATTTTTTGGGATTGGATTTTTATTTTGTACTGTTTGTCCTGAGTGAATGTGTGCATGTTTTGCTGAAAGCTGTTCTGAGGTCAGTCTAAATGGCCTTTTTTTTTTTTTTAAATATAGCTGCAGTATTTCCCCATAGAGATCGAGAGAGACTCTCTTTGTATCTGTAGCAGAGGCGTAGGAGTTTAATAAATTTAAACAAGTGAATCCGTCATGGCATATTGTTTCAGATTTACTATGTACATCTTTTATAAGGCTGTTATGATTTCATGTTGTCCTTATCAAAGTGCATTAAATGGTTTTATGACTTTAAACTGTGTTTGTCATTAATGAGGGAACTTATTAGGTAATCACTTAAATGGTTTGGTCCTTTTTAACAAATAATTAAGCTGAATACTTGTGTATTTAATATAGAAGCTGTTTTATTTATTCCATTAGCCTGTAAGTTTGATATGCAATAAACATTTAAAAATATTTTTGCCATAGTTACAGCTAAGTGTTGAGTTTTAGAGAAAATATATATATATATATATATATATTTTTTTTTTTTTTTGCTGCAGTTAAGTGAATATAAAATGTGCATTTGATTTATTTAAAAATATTACTAAAATACAGTTAATTAGGTCTAATATGTCCTACATTATTCTTTTTTCAGTTCATGCCAGGGATTCATATCACTACTATCCTGATTTCTTTTAATATTAATAATCAAATGAAAATCATATGCATTACCAAAAGTTTTTGAACGGTAAAATTTACAGCAAAAACGTAATTTAAAAAAAATATTTTTACAATTTAAAATAAATTTTGTATTTGAATATATGTTAAAATGTAATTTATTCCTGTGATTTTTAAGCTGACTCTGGTCACAGGATCCTTCAGAAATTATTCTAACATTCTGATTTGCTGCTCAAAAAACATTTAGTATTATGTTGAAAACAGCTGAGTAGACTTTTTTTCAGTTCAGAAGAACAGCATTTATCTAAAATGAAATCTTTCTAACTTTTTTAATTTCTTTATCACTTTTGATCAATTAAAAGTATCCTTGCTAAATAAAAGTATTAATTTCTATAATTAATAAATAATAATTATACTGACTCCAAGCTTTTGAATGGTATAATGTTACAAAAACTTTTTTATTTCAGATAAATGCTGATCTTTGGATCTTTATATTCATCAAAGAATCCTGACAAAAATGTACTCAACTGTTTTAAATATAGATAATAATAATAATAATATCACAAGAATAAATTACATTTTAGAATATATTCAAATAGAAAGCAGTTATATTAAATAGTAAAAATATTTCACAATATTATTACTGTTTTTGCTGTACTTCGGATAAAATAATTGCAGGCTTGGTGAGCAGAAGAGAATTCTTTAAAAAAAACATTAAAAAATGTATATTAATATTAATAACAAAAACTATATGCAAAAAAGTGTTCCGTTCCTGTACGTCGCCGACAGATGGCGTCATTACGCTGACAACACGCTGTAGATCGTCACCTCCGGCAACGTCACCGTGACGGCACAGTCAAAACAACCGAAACATGATGCTAGCGCCACACACCTGCGAGTAAAATGTCGTGTTTTTAGCGATCGCCGATGAAAACGTCGGACATTCGTCATCTTAATGTCATGATCGTGTCGGACTATGAGTTGGGCAGCGTTTTAATCGGAATAAGGGATCAAAAAGTGATCATAAAAGCACGAGTGTCGCGACCGGTTTGCTAACGACAGGCGTCAGTCCAGCAGTCAAACCCGGTACGCGTGATATTATTCATATTTTACTTTTAAAATATGAATTATAAAGTCAAATGGTCCAGCGGGCTCTATTAAACTAGTTAAAGCGCATGTAGACGTACAGATGTGTCAGTCACATGTCATCCTATAGAGTTTCTCTTCTAATTACCATAAATTTAGATTTAATAATAAGTTTTACTCGATTTTAAAGATTCAGTCTCGGGTTTGGTCTAAAATGACATGAGTTGTATGTTCACTATGCTGCTGAAGGAGTTTAAATCATCTGCCACAGCTGTCAGGGCTGATCAGAGTCCAGATGTGTGTTATGTAGTTTATAAAGGTGTTATTGCAGTCTACATGTGTATAGTTTGTATTATTGTAGTCCTGACATGTGTAATGTGTATTATTGAGTGTATCTGCAAGTTGACGTGTGTTGTGTTGTGTTGTGTTGTGTTGTGGTGTGTCCCTGCAGTGTGAGAGGTTTGCTCGAGGCAGGTAACTGGGTCCCCGGGACAGGCCGGTGCTCACCGAAGAGACGGGGAACAGGATCGGTAAGCAGGGGGGAGCGGCCACCGCAGAGCCTGTGGAGAAGATGGCGAGTAGCCCCGAGAAAAGCTCCTCCGCACAGGAGCTCAAGGAACAGGGCAACCGCCTGTTCCTCAGCCGCAAGTACCAGGAGGCCGCAACCTGTTACAGCAAGGCCATTGTGAGTGGAGCAGGAGTTTTTTCCATTTAGAGGAAATTTACAAGCATATTTGAGAGAAAAACAAAAATCTTACTGACCCCCAAATTTTCGACATTTATATTCACATTTGATAACAAATAATACTAAACCCAGTTATGTGAAATTTATATGCACATTTGATAGAAAAAATCTTACTGACACTAAAGTTTTGAAATGTACAATGAGAAAAAGTCTTCCTGACATCAAAACTTTGAATATTTTATGCAAATTTCATACAGAAAAAAAGTCTTCCTGACAACAAAGTGTTCTGAAATGTATATGCACATTTAATAACAAATCTTACTGATTCCAAATGTGTGAAATTTATATGCACATTTGATAGAAAAAAATCTTACTGGCACCAAAGTTTTAAAAATTCATGTGCACATTTCATAGAGATAAAATCTTTCCGACACCACTCTTTTAAAATGCATATGCACATTTCATAGCGAAAAAAATCTTAGTGACATCAAACTTTCGAAAATTGCAATGTTTTGTTGAGTATCAAAGTTTATTTGTCTGTTATTGAGGATTTTGTGGACACATCAGTGTTTTTTAGATTTGTGGAGTAAAAATTAATTATAATTTATAAAAATGCTTTAAAATGATAAAATTCATCCTTTGGGGAGTAAGATGCCCCACCAGAATTGGCACAGAAGGACTCAAGCGGTATTTTGTTACTAGTGATGTTATTTTTTTTTACGTGTAATACTTATTGTAATTAATAGACTTATTATTCAATATTAAATATCTATTCAATATTTATATTTCTATAAATTACCAATTTACATGTCAAACATCTTTGCTTTTTGAATTTAATTAAAACCTAGGCTAAATAATTTAAATACTTTCATTTGAATATGTAAATATTCATTTGCCTGTATTTAAGTCATAGACTAAATTTACCTTTCAGATGAACCTCTTTTACTGGGATTCTGCTTTGTCCGTAGGTTAACCATAGGTAATTTCATTCCGTGTTTATTTATTTTTTATTTTTTACTAATTTCATACACTACCAGTCAAATGTTTTTGGAAGTAAGATGTTTTATGTTTTTAAAGAAGTCTCTTCTGCTCACCAAGCCTGCATTTATTTGATTCAAAGTACAGCAGAATCAGTACAATTTTGAAATATTTTTATTCCAGATAAATGCTGATCTTTGGATCAAATGATCCAATAGTCAAAGTTGTCGTGTTTTCCTCTGTGTGCCGTACTGAATGTGTTTCTGCTGTGCTGTGTGTAGAATCGCAACCCGTCAGTGGCCGTGTACTACACTAACAGAGCACTATGCTACGTGAAGCTGCAGCAGTACGACAAGGCGCTGGCCGACTGTAAACACGCCCTCGAGCTCGACAGCCAATCGGTAAAGGCCCACTTTTTCCTGGGCCAGTGTCAGCTGGAACTGGAGAATTATGAAGAGGCCATCGGCAATCTACAGAGAGGTACACAAAAAATTAAGTAATAAGAGTTACGCATTGGAATCAGAATTTTGATTTAATGGATTTTTGAGATGCTTTTAATAGAATAGTTCACCCAAAAATGAAAAATCTATCATCCTTATTATTCCAAACCTGACTTTTTGTTGAACACATTATGATTTTAAATGTTTTTAATGAAGTCTGCTCACTAAGGCTGCGTTTATGTGCTCAAAAATACAGTAAAAACAGTAATATGGTGAAATATTATTACAATTTAAAATGGCTGTTTTCTATTTGAATATCTTTTAAAATGTAATTTATTCCTGTGATCAAAGCTGAATTTTCAGCATCATTACTCCAGTCTTCGGTGTCACATGATCTTTCAGAAATCATTCTAATATGCTGATTTGCTGCGCAAAAAACATTTCTGATTATTAATTGTGCCGTTTCATATCTAATCAGAAACCTTGATATACTATCATCCAAATGCTGTGTGTTTGTGCTTAATAAAATGTTTTTATTCAGCATTACATTGATCAAAAGTAAAACATTTATAATGTTACAAAAGATTCTATTTCAAATAAATGCTGTTCTTTTGAACTTTCTATTCATCAAAGATTCTTGAAAAAATATTTCCACAAAATATTAAGCAGCAGAAGCTGATTTTAACATTGAAAATAATAAGAACCATTATTAATAACTGAGCACCAATAATAATTGAGCAGCAAATCGGTATATTAGAATGATTAGAATTGCTTCTGCAGCACAAAAATGAACATTTAAAAGCAGTTTTTTTTATTGTATGTGATGTTACGTGTCGTTTGAAGCAGATATATATATAACATAGAAATAATCCAGGCTTCTAAACAGACATCGGATAGTTGCAGTGTGATGAAATCACTCTTTGAAATGCTTTTCAGCTTATAACCTGGCAAAGGAACAGCGGCTGAATTTTGGAGACGATATCCCAAGTGCTCTTCGCATTGCCAAGAAAAAACGCTGGAACAGCATAGAAGAGAAACGAATCAGCCAAGAAAACGAGCTGCACGCTTATCTCACCAAACTCATCCTGGCCGAGAAAGAGAGGTGACGCTCACATCTGTCAGTCATGGGTATCTATATAAACAAATCTGTGCTGTAATATTTGTCCGTCTTTGTGTTTGTGCTTTCAGAGAGCTAGACGACAGAGTCAAGCAATCAGAGGACAGTCAGAACGGAGGCGAGATCAGCAAGATCAAATCCAAACACGTGAGACATGCATTTAAACACAAAAAGATCTCTGCTTGGTGTATGTTTGACGAAGTGATGTCATTTCCTGTGCTCTGTGCCGCTCCCGTAGGATAAATATTTGATGGACATGGATGAGCTTTTCTCTCAAGTAGATGAAAAGAGGAAGGTATGCAGAGATCGTGTCAGACGTTGTGATAAACATGTACCATTGATCCAAATAGCTGTACGTTAAGCATCATGTTTGATTGGCTGTTGTGCAGAAGCGAGAGATCCCAGATTACCTGTGTGGAAAGATCAGTTTTGAGCTGATGAGAGAACCCTGCATTACTCCTAGCGGCATAACCTACGATCGCAAGGACATCGAGGAGCATCTACAGGTAAGCTTGAGCAAGAGTTCTGCCATTTTTGAGGCGCTCAGATTGCTACCAGGTTTTTGAGTCATGTGACTGCTCGCTTTCGGCCCCGTCCACACGGAGATGCATTTAGCTGTATGCGTAAAAATTTTGTTCATGTAGGCATTTTGTGCAGCTGGATCTGGCTTTTTGGGAGCCTAAAACACTATTTTATGAAACCGGGCCCCAGAGTGGATAAATCTGAAAACGACACCCTTGCATTATCGTGTGTAATTCGTATATTTTGTGAAACAATGATGTTAACACCCCACGTCTCGATTCTAGTTAGACACCGCTATGTCACGTAACAGCAACTTGAACAACATGAACAAACAATGAATGACAGTATTTTTATCAACTAACATTAATGTTATTAATGTTTTGAGTTTGCATACAGCGCACAAGGTTAAATCACATGCTTAAGTCGTCTTCTCCGTTTTTTTTTTTTGTATCTCTGTGGCAAATTAATAGTGCCACATACTGGTCTGGCATGCATATTACATCGTTTTAAGTCGATTTCAGAGGTTTTGTGTGTAGGCCACTGTTAATTTTGACGACAAGTTTTATTATACTTTTCGCTAACAATATTTTTTTCACCAACAGAAACTTGTTTTGAATGACAAAAACTATGATGATAAATCTATTGACATTGAATTTGACGTTTTGATGAGTATTCAGGTAAACACACTATGTTCAGCCATGTCTTAGGTGTATGTAAACAGAGGAGAATATCGGACATGTGTCACTGGTTTAAAAGGGACAGCAGCCTAATTTAGTTACTATTGTCTGTGGAATTGATATTAATCAACTGTATTTATTACATATTAATCAACTGATATTAATTAATCTACTGTAGGTTTAGTCAACTAAAATCTTATGATACTTAGTCAACTAAAACTAGACTAAAATAGACTAAATATGACTAAAACTAAATTGCATTTTAGTCAAAAGACTTTGACCAAAACAAAATCAAAATTTGCTGTCAAAATGAACACTGGTGTACACAGATATTTCCTGAGACAAAAAAAAGATTAAATAGGGAAAGCTCTGGCTTTGTGAGGATGGGCGCTTAGAGGCACAGGAAAATAATGCCATTATTGTCTAAGAAATTACAGATTTTTTTTATATTATTGATATTATAATGATTTTTACTAATAAATACATTTTGTGTGTTTTTCTGGTGGTGTTTTGTAATTTTTATATTTTTATTATTTAATTACTCCCTAGTTTTAGTACTTCAACTTACACTTTTTTTAATATTCTATTTCATTCTGTGTTTTATTAGTTTTAGTTTTTGTTAATAATAACAACAGACATTTTTAATGTAAATTAATGTGAAAAATATATAGAGGACTGATAAGCTCTAGAGGTAGATTTAATTTTTATATTTTCTGTTTTAATTTCATTTCAGTTTTAGTAAATTGTTGTATGTTTTCAGAGTTGTCTTTGTTTTTTGTTTTTTTTTTTACTTAAAGTTGTCTTTAAATATTTATATTTTATTTCAGTTTTGTGTAATTTAATAAAAATGTTTTAATTGGTTTAGATTTATTTTTAGTTTGTTTTAGTAATTTTGGTTTGTGCTAGTTTTAAAAACATAGTTGCAAAGGCAGCATTTCTATTTTTAATTTTTTTTTTTAATCTACTAGTGATATGTGACCCTGGACCACAAAACCAGTCTGAAGCAGCATGGGAATATTTGTAGCAATAGCCAACAATACATTATATGGGTCAAAATGATCAGTTTTTCTTTTATGGCAAAAATCATACGGATATTAAGTTAAGATCATGTTCCATGAAGATATTTTGTAAGTTTCCTACTTTAAATATATCAAAATGTAATTTTTGATTAGTAATATGCATTGCTAAGAACTTCATTCGGACAGTTTTAAAGACAGTTTTCTCAGTATTTTAATTTTTTTCAGATTCCAGATTTTCAACTATTTGTATCTCAGCCAAATATAACAAACCATACATCAGTGGAAAGCTTATTTTGGTTTTAAAAAATTGACACGTATGACTGGTTTTGTGGTCCCATATTGTATTGCTTTATTTCTGTTAGCAAAATGTATTTTAGTAGTTTTAGTTACAGTTTTTGTTAACTAAAACAACAGACATTTTTAAATAAAAGATGCTTTTTGCATGCAGATGGTGTAGTTACAACATCTTTTAAAAAAAAAGGTGGGACACGTCAAAGGTTTTTTTTTAGCCTTTAGTAAAGAAAACAAAAAATGTTCCTCCCCTCTCTCTCTCTTTCTGTAGCGTGTTGGCCATTTTGACCCAGTCACTCGCAGCCCGCTGACCCAAGATCAGCTGATCCCCAATCTGGCCATGAAGGAGGTGATTGATGCTTTCATCCAGGAGAACGGCTGGGTGGAGGACTACTAGACACACACACTCACACACATTTGAGCGGACCGCAGCAGTTTCCTCACGCCCAATCGAATCCTCTCCTGTATGTTCATGCACTTTAATCAGTGGAGCTTTGCTGTGGAGTATCTCGCCCGCAGGAGTCACCTGACCCTCTTTCTCGCCATCTTTCTGCTGTTCCTTACTTACAAGACTGAATAATCGCCCCATCCTGCAGGTTTTCTTCAGACACTCGCTTTCCATCGGAAACATTGGCTGACGTTTGCTGCACATGATGATGCTGTAATTTCCTCACTGAATGTTAAAATAGCAACATTATTGATGACACATCACTAATAATCAGTCGCGAAAGAGGAAACGTGCGCGGGTTGGTGTGTGTGTGTGTTTGTTTTTTTTTTAGAATCTGTCACCTATATGCAGAATGAATGCGATATATGCGAGTGTAAAAAGTTCTAACATAAGTAGAATGTTTCTAAGATGCTTCTCGAGCTTTGGGTTCTAGCAGGATGCTGATTTTGTAACGAGCGTTCAAACATATATTTAGACATTCATCCATATAACGGCTGCCAATCAACGAAAATGAACTGAGAGTCTGTGGCATGCAGAAGACATCATCGTCGTTATGGTGTATCATACGTTTAGTCTCACTATGTGTGTCAGTGCGTTAGAATGAAAGGTAAGTGATTATTTCACACTATTGATTTTGTCTTTCCCTTTGGACCTTTGGGGAGTTTTCTGTTTCCTGAACACACACTTCCTGTTTAGTATCAGTATTTTTCAGAGAGCCCTTGTTTAGTCGCTGGATGTCAGTTTCCGAACTGTCCGTCCGACTGGGTTCGAATATTCCCCAAGTGTAATGAGTTTAGGTTGGATGCATGTTCAATAAATGTTATTTTGTTTCTTTTTGTAACAAATGGCTTGAGTTGAGTCTTATTCTTTACAATAAAGTTACAGTTTTAAAGGGGTCATCGGATGCCTATTTTCCACAAGTTGATATGATTAGTTAGGGACTTTATGAAAAGTCTATAATATACTTTGGTTAAAAAATCTCAATGGTAGTGTAAAACAACACCATTTTTACCTTGTCAAAATGAGCTCTGCAAAAATCATTCCATTCTGAGGGATTGCTCCTTTAAATGCAAATGAGCTCCGCTCGCCCCGCCCCTCTCTTCTCTCTGTGGAGTGACGAGCCTGTTTACTTCAGCCATATTTGACACTTATAGCTGCGAAACTCGCTAACTAGCACGTTATTAGGAAAGGTAATATCAGAGATTCATAAAAAAACCCTTATACTCACTTCTGCTTTAAGCGAAGCTGGATCACGAATGATTTGTGTGAACATAGACGCATTTATGTAGATTGGGAGGAGCATTCCCTTCAGAAACAATCCTAATCCACTGCATCTTCAGCGGCTCAGATGTCGGTAGTAAATGACGACCATTATTACATCCAGCAACACAACATCTCAATCGCTCATTCTGAGATATTCTTGTCTAACTTACATCCCTGCTCCGGCATCGAAACAATGGATGTCGGACTGTTACAGCTGATTTGAGGTAAGATGCTCATGTCAATCAACTATTGTGGGAGCGGCTAAGCATCTGAGAGTGACTCGATTTGAAAAAGGGGATATTATTTTTACAGATTAATTAAAAACCACTGCATAGATTTTTATCATTATAGGGTAGATGTGTATATACACTGCCGACACACATTAATGTTCAAACAACATGTAAACGTGAACTTTCCACCCGACGACCCCTTCAACTAGGCAGTTGAGAAGTGCCATGCGAAAGTTCATCCAAAACTTTAAATTCTACCATCATTTACTAACCCTCACGTTTTTAAACCTAATCGATTGATTTTGATTTGTTTTTGTGCAAAACACAAAAGATGTTTCAAAAGGTCTGCCTTTTTGTTTGAGCTATTCCTCTCAAATACAGGATGAATATGTGGTGCATATGGGACCAGTGACCAACAGGGGGCAGCAAGAGACAGAAAACAAAAGATCATCAATGTAAAACAAAGATGGAAGCGTCTAAATCAGGGGTGCTCAACCCCGTTCCTGGAGATCACCTTCCTGCAGAGTTCAGCTCCAACCCTGATCAAACACACCTGAACCAACTAATTAGGATCTGAAAGAGCACTTGATAATTACAGACAGATGTGTTTGATCAGGNTTGGAGCTAAACTCTGCAGGAACAGGGTTGGGCACCCCTGGTCTAAATATTTTATTGGTCAGAATTTTCTTTTTGTGAATGAAAGAGAATGACGGTAATTTTTAAAATGGCTAATTTACCTAAAGTCATTGTTCACTGGGGAGGGGGGTCCTTTAGCTTAATTGCTAAATGCTGCAAAGTATACAATTACGCAAACAGTGCAAACATTATATAACGTTTTTGTCATGCTGAGTGCGAATAATGTCCAGTTCAATTGCCATCTTTTTTTAATATGTCAAAGACGTTTTAAAAACCTTCTGTTGTTGAGTGTGTGAGTGTTTGAGCTCAGTCACTGTGACTCTGACTGACAGAGGTTTTTGTACGATATTTTATCACTGTGTGATCACTGGACCACTGTGTGCACTCTGACAGTAATAATGTCCAGCATCTTCAGTCTGGACTCCACTGATCTTCAGAGTGAAATCAGTCCCAGATCCACTGCCACTGAATCTA
>JAHKKF010527906.1:0-11302 GCA_019740295.1 Labeo calbasu | reverse complement strand
AACGAAATGACTCGAAAAAAGATTCGTTCATTTTGCTGAACGAGACTCAAAGGACCGAGTCGGTAAAATGATCCGAACTTCCCATCACTACTCTGCACTTTACTCTCATATGCTCGCGGGCGCGAACTGTTCGCGTTTACTACAGTTAAGTTAGTGCAGGGGTGCTCAACCCTGTTCCTGGAGATCATCTTCCTGCAGAGTTCAGCTCCAACCCTGATCAAACACACCTGAACCAACTAATTAGGATCTGAAAGAGCACTTGATAATTACAGACAGATGTGTTTGATCAGGGTTGGAGCTAAAATCTGCAGGAAGGTAGATCTCCAGGAACAGGGTTGGGCACCCCTGAGTTAGTGGATCAGTGGACCAGTCCTGTTTTTTTTCTATGACAGAAAATGTCCATTAATCACCATATAGATAGACTGAGGAATTACCTCTTTTTTTCTAACAGGACTTGTCATTTATAGGCCCAGTCCTGTTTTTTTTTTTTTCATGACAGAAAGATCCATTAATCACCATGTAGGCAGATTGAAGAATCACATATTTTCTTCTTTCTTGCCTATATGGTGATTATATTCTTTGTTTTGAATTACTGTTTGTCTAGCATTAGCAGGACTTGTCATTTATAGGCTCAGTCCTGTCTTTTTTTTTTTTTTTTGTATGACAGAAAATGTCCATTAATCACCATGTGGGTAGATTGAAGAATCACCTTTGGCAGGACTTGTCATTGATAAGTTCAGTCCTGTCTTTTTCTTTTTCATGACAGAAAGTGCCATTTTAGAGCCGTATAGCTGTCCTATACTCTCTTAAGAAAGCACCCAGTGCATGCTAGAGCCAACAGTCCGATGCCAAGCATGGTAGTTGGGCTGCTCACGACAGTTGTGAAACAACTTTTCACAGTATTCGCAAGCCTTCTTCCCCGTGACTGCTCAGGAGGTTCAGTATGGTCTATTTCTTGCCTACCATTGGAGCTTTCATGCCTATCATGAGAGCTGCTGTTGTTGTGCTTTTCCAGGACCTTAATAGTCATGTCTTGGCCCCACATGACGAACATCGGTTTGCCCATGAGCTCTGAAAAATTCATAGCTGCTAGGGCATTTTCTGCATCGTGCCGATGTTCAAAGGTCACAAAACCATAGCCACAAGAGCGGCTGGTACTTGTGTCTCTGCACACTTTTGTAGTACAGATGGAGCCAAAAGGGAGGAATACTGCACGCAGGTCTTCTTCGGTCACGTCTGAGTGCAAATTACTCACAAGCAATGACCTTGGTTCATAAGAGCTGCTCTCCCTGGGTTCAGTCTGTTCATTTTTTTCAGGTTTGCCGTTCCCGTCACACACCTGTCTGCGTGGCTGGAGTTCCCCAAAGTCTGAGATGGCATCATATATGGCAAACCTATCTCTGTGTCTTGCCAGGACCTTAACCGTCATGTACTGGGCCCATGTGATGCGCATTGGTTTGCCCATGAGCTCCAAAAAATTCAGAGCCACTAGGGCATTTTCTGCATGACAGCGCTGTTTAAAGGTCACAAAACCATACCCACGGGACCAATCTGTTCTTCTGTCTCTGCACACTTTAACCGAACGGATGGGTCCGAATGGGTGGAATATTGTATGCAGTACTTGGTCGGTCACCTCTGGGTGCAAATCATTGACAAGCAATGATCCCTGGTCTTTCGGCTGACCGTTATCCTCACACGAAGACCAATTGTAGGACGACTCCATTTGTGTTATCTGTCAAAGAAGATACTTTTAAAAAAAAAACTTTTTCTAAAAAAAAGTATAAAGCACAACTGCTGTGGAGATTATCGACTCAGATCAATCAGTCAAGCAAATGATATGAACTGACTGCTGGCTGCTTCTAAAGTAACCGAACATTCTAAAATTCCGATGTAACAAGTCATGTGACATAGTTGCGCGCCCCCGTTGCTATTTAAAGTACACGAACGTTCTATTGATGACGTCACAGATCACGTGACATAATAGTGCGCCGCCATGCTGCTATTTTAATGAGAAAACATTACTTACTACGTTATATCCCTGTATATTTTTACAATGCAAGCGTCTTGTACAATGTTATTTATTTAACTCAGAAGTTAAAGTTATTAAAAGTTTCATTAAAGTAGCGAAATGTAGATCGGAGGACGGACGAGACATTTCAACGTGTGTACAAAAAATGTCAAAGCGCTCATTCTGAGATCTCAATAATACAGATTGAAATCGCCACCTGGTGGCGTAACGGTGCAGACAGGGCCATCTGTTAACTAAAAATTTTTTTAAAAAGTTTTAAAATCAAAAGCCTCAACGCTATTATTTTTTAATGTTTTATTATTTCAATGCCACAAGAACAAGAGGTATTATATTCATGTCAAATTAACATTAGCTGCCAGAGAAAAAGAAGAAAAGCAAAGAGAAAAAGACAAAAGCATTACATGTCTTCTGTGCTTTTTTACATACAGATTTACACATAAAGTCATTAATAAAATAACTTATAATATGTTGTTCTTTACAATTCAAATTTTCATTTTTTTTGTATAACTAATGTATAATGTACAAATTTCTATCATACATTCAATTCTGTTAATATAGATTCCACATCCTTCGAAAATAATACAATAATAAAAAAGATGTAAAATAGTTTTTTTTTCTTGACCACAAAAATCACAGGTATAAAATACCTTAGAATAAAACATGCTTAGCAGGACAAATTCTATGATCTATTTTGTAAGACACTTCCTTAACTTTGTTATTGATACAAAACTTATTTTGGCAATTTCCATGATTTACCCCAAGATATATTACCAAATAAAGAATACAAAAAAAAAAACTTGCTGCATGTAAAAACACAGAACAAAGAGCATTCCTTATAATCTTATTGCTACACTGTTGTTTTAAAACCTCAACGTTTTCAATGAAAATGTGTCCACAAGGATTAACCATGCTGATTCCTTCTGAAATACAGCTTTTTAAAAGTATCATCACACTCTTTGTAACTGTGTCAAGAACAATAGCAAATTCTCTTGGTGTAATTGGTAGTTGGAATTGTTTAAGAAATTCAGTATGTGACAACAAACACCCATGAGAATTAACTGTCTTAATAAAAGAGTACCTTTCCCTGGTGGAAAAAACAGCATATGCTGGTAGGTATGTTTTGGTGCTGGTTTAAGCTGGTCCTTAGCTGGTTTATGCTGGTCATTGACCAGCAAAGGACCAGCAAAAACCAGCAAAGGACCAGCTTAAACCAGCATCAAAACATACCTTTCAGCACATGATGGTTTTTTCACCAGGGTCACTGAACCAAGTATGATAGAATAAAGATTTGTTTTTAAATAATACATCCTTGTTATTCCATATGACATAGAGCAATTTCCATGCTCGCGGGGCTTGTCTATAAAAACCGGTCAATTTAACAGGTATTTTGTGAACAGAAAAATGACATTTCAACAAAAATTCTATGCTTCCCAGCCTCAACGCTAAATGAAACTACAACGACCATGAGCAATTTCGGGTATGCGTTTTCCGTTTGTGATTGGACAATGGCCGACGATGGGTTACGTGGCATTGGAGTCGCTGCGCAGGCGCAGTGCACGTTTCACCGGCAGTGTCAAGATGGTGGCAGTCAGAATGCAGTTTACACTTTATTTGGTGTTGTTGTTAAACATTTACAACAGCTTTGTGTCAGCGCTGTATTTTCACATCGGCGAGACTGAAAAGAAATGCTTCATAGAAGAAATACCGGACGAAACCATGATAATAGGTAAGCAGGAGAAACAGAATAAGCCAACTTTGCAGTGCACGTTAATGCTTAGCCTAGTGCTAACTAGCAGGTTTGTCAGGTAGAGTTCATTCGTAGGCAACCAGCTTGACTTCAACTAGCTCAACTACCAAAAAAATGTTACTTAGACAAAATAACATTTAAACAGACATACTGCACCGAGAAAGCAACAGTATTAACTAATACGCCTTTTTAAACATTGAATGAAGTTTTTAAGGTAACGCTATAGTGTTGGACGTTTGCTAAGTCAGATAAGGAGATGAATTATGAGACAAGAATTTGATGTTGAAATATCCTGTCCAAGTGCCATATATTGCAACAGTAAGTGAATATGACATAACTCCTCACTGTAAGATAATGACTTACTGTGTCTAGTGTAGTTTCATCAGTGGATTATTGTGAAAAGAACGAAATGACTTGAATTTCTGTACTTACAACTGTGTAATTCTGTCTTAACCAGGTAACTACCGAACACAGCTGTATGACAAGCAGAGAGAAGAGTATTTGCCTGCAACTCAGGGACTTGGGATGTTTGTGGAAGTGAAAGATCCTGATGAGAAGGTCTGTTTGATTGAAGGTTTTGTGGGTAATAAAAGCCCAATATGTTTGCGTGTCAATGTTCTCATTTGCTTATCATTTTTTCGGGTTTCAGGTGATCCTGTCGCGCCAGTATGGATCTGAGGGCAGGTTTATCTTTACCTCCCACACGCCTGGAGAGCATCAAATCTGCTTGCACTCAAATTCCTCCAAATTTGCTCTGTTTGCTGGAGGGATGCTTGTGAGTTTATTTTGCGCACCACTTCTTTTAGTCTACTTAAACTATATTTATAAATATTGCAGAACATACAATGCAAATATGTGGCCCGGGACCACAATACCAGCCATAAGGGTAAATTTTTCGAAATTGGGATTTTTACATCATCTGAAAGCTCATCATTAATGTATGGTTTGTTAGGATAGGACAACATTTGCTCAAGATACAACTATTTAAAAATCTGGACTGAGGGTGCAAAAAAAAGATCTAAATATTGAGAGAATTGCCTGTAAAGCTGTCCAAATGAAGTTCTTAGCAATGCATATTACTAATTAAACGTTTTGATATATTTATTTACAAAATATCTTCATGGAGCATGATCTTTACTTAATATTCTACTGGTTTTTTTTGGCATTAAAAGGAAAAACCTGTACTTTTGACCCATATAATGTATTTTTGGATATTGATACAAATATACCCGTGCTACTTACGACTAGTTTTGTGGTCCAGGGTCACATATGTTCCACACAGATTGGCTAAATATTGTTGTGAATAACTGAATGTGTTAATCCATAAAACTTTTAGAATAATTACAATTTTATTTCAAATACATTAATTAAAAAATTTATTTTAAATAAATTAGAATTTTATTTTAATTTAAATTTGTAATTTTACTTTAATTAAAATATTTTTTTAGCATATTAACTGCAAGGAAAGTGTCTACATTAATGTTGCAAATAATTTTTGTTAAAACAAAAAATGAAATGTTCCATCGTCATGCAGCGTAACGCATATCAATGCAAAAATAAAAAAACATACATATTCTAAACTGTACTTATTAAAATATATAGAAGAAAAAAGTGATCATACTGAATTGTTACATTTTAAATTACTAAAAACTTGCTGATTAAAAAAAAAAAACTAAAACATATTTGAAGGGGAGTGACAAAGATTGGTAATGATAAAAATAAATATTCAGTGTTATTTTATGATATTAAAAAACATTGAATTAGTTTTTAGAGGCTGCACTTAAAAGACATAAATAGTCTATTTACTATTTAAAGTAACTGCTTCCTATTTGAATACATTTTAAAATGTAATTTATTCCTGTGATCAAAGCTAAATTTTCATCATCATTCTAATATGCTGATTTATGCTGAGTAAGTTTTTTTCTAATTATAGAAAATAACTTTTATATATCAAGGATGCTTTAAATCATTCAAAAGTTATGATAAACACATTTATAATGTTACAAAATATATATTTTTTTCAGATAAATGTTGTTCTTTGAACTTTCTATTCATCAAAGAAACCTGAAAAGATTATATTTGGCTGTTCTTAAGGTAATAATAATAATAATAAATGTTTTTTGAGCAGCAAATCAGACTCTTGTAATGATTTCTGAAAGATCATGTGACAGGAGTAATGATGCTAAAAATGCAGCTTGAAATCACAGGAACAAATTACATTTCAAAATATATTCAAATAGAAAGCAGGTATTTCAATATTTCAAATATTTACTGTTTTTGCTCTGCTTTGGCTCAAATAAATGCAGGCATGGTTCTTTAAAATCTTAATATTCAAAAACGTTTGACTGGTTGTGTGTGTGAGTAATTTTTCTTTCTAATATTCAGTGACTACCTATTCAGACAGCTTTTGCTTTTGAATTTTCAATACAGCGTGTTCACTTGGACATCCAAGTTGGTGAGCATACAAACAACTATGCAGAAATCGCTGCCAAAGACAAGCTGACGGAGTTGCAGCTAAGGGTGCGACAGCTGATGGAGCAGGTGGACCAGATCCAGAAAGAGCAGAACTATCAGAGGGTAAGTGATCTGTAGGTACAGAGAATTATGATTCAGGTTATTTAGCATCAGTGATAGAACCTGATAGTGAAACATACATGCACACCTCTTTTGCACAAGAGTGATCCTAATCTGAATCTTTTCCTTTTTCCAGTATCGTGAGGAGCGCTTCAGACAGACCAGCGAGAGCACCAATCAGAGGGTCCTGTGGTGGTCTATCGTCCAGACGCTCATCCTGGTGGCCATTGGGTTTTGGCAAATGAGACATCTGAAGAGCTTCTTTGAGGCCAAGAAATTAGTATAGATCTGTATTTGGATTTTTTTTAAAAGTTGTGATGATTGTCAGTTGATAGCGTGTACGCAACATTTTGAAGACTGCCTGCTTCATATGTGGTCAAGACTGCTGAAAAGTCAACATGCTCTCCGTTCAGTTCCCTCCCTAAATTGCCCTCTTTTATCCCGCATTGAGATTTGTTTTACGCTGCTCGTTTCAGTGCCACGCCCCATGTAATGTGAACCTAGTTTCTGTTCAGAAACGCGTTACTGTTTGGAGGTGATCAAAGGCACTTGAAGCAGTTCACTGCATTCAAAACGCAAATTGCTTAGTGGTTGCCTTACCATTTTTATAGCCCCATAACTTGATAAACTATTATTTGACATTTGTTTCAGAAAGCTGATGAAGACATTAACTGTTAACTGGGCTGTGAGTGTGATGTTTTTTCTTAAATGACCTTTTGCTTAAACATTTACAACACAAAAATAACCGAGTTTATCCTGGTGGCAGGTGTAAATGTAGTCTGTTCTTTGGTTATGCAGTAATTAGTATGATATTTAAAGTTTTTCTCAGAGTGAATGTTTCTTGGTGTTTAAATTTTATTCTTTATACAATTGGTTAATGTTTTTCTCTTCTAAAGCCCTGTTTTATTTTTTCTTGAGCATCATTGTGGTCTAAAACACTCAGATGATAGTATTAGAAATTCTTTCCTTTTGATAACTGCAATTTGATGTTGACCTCAGTGATTTTGAATAAACGTGTACATGTTTAAAACATATATATCTGAATAAATGGCAAATGTAGTTATCAAAAGGGTAAAATGTTTAATTATGAGTACTTGGCACATTTAAATAAATAATATCAAAGGTTTTATATATTTCATGAATAATGAAATCCACATTATTGCCATCTAACGCTTTATCATATTTTTCACGTTTTTCCTATTGTAAACTCCTCAGGTTGATGTCGAGACTCCAATGGTTTATTCACTCATCAATTTATCAGCCCAGAATACACTGTAAAAATCGAAAAAGATATTTGTGATTTGCTCGCTTTTTTCAGTTACCATAGCTGGTGTCGAAATGTTGTTTTCTTTAAGAAACAAGACTGCATGTTGTTTTGAGTGTTTTGTTACGCATAGATTATTGCTCACTGAATTACTTTGCCACCACATTTGTATGGTTTACCTTTTTTTTTTTTTTTGGTTATTTTAGTTTATGAACAGCCACAGGGAAATGGGTTTACATTTTTAAGTCGGGACAGGGGAGGGATGTTTCTTTCGGTGAGAAATCAACCCCATAATTGCACTCAGAAATAAAGTTTCCCACTCTCCCCAACACTGGCTCCGGTGTCTTCATAATTGTTTGGGTTAAACGGCCTATACAAGATAATTAATAATAAAAAAAGTAATCTGAGGAATTAATTTGCTAGAGGAGTGTTACAAACCTTGGCAATATTACACTTAGGCTAAATTAAATTAATGCCATTTTCAGTGTAGTTAGATATATAGATACAATTATTAAAACTATTCAGAACTTTATTTTATTTACTATGAAACGAACTACTATGTAACTGTCCGTTAACAACATCTGATTCGTGATCGAATCTTTCTTTGGTTCGGATCTTTTCAGTGAATCGATTGAACCGTTTCACCTAGCCGGTCTAAAGGGTCTGCAAAACTTTTATTAAAACTTTTTTTCAGCTAACAAATGTGAATATTTTGTTTAATGTAAACACAACGTTTACTTAAGTTCTAAATAAGTATATTTTATGAGCCAAATGAAGATTGCAGCAAACTGAACACAACGCGTAACTAAATTAAACACTTTTATTATCAAAAGCTTGCGTGATAAACGTAATAAACAGTACTTTGTACTTACCGTGAAGCTTTAATGCAGCGTGTAATATTCGATTGAGTAAAATAGTCACTGAATCATTTAACCGGTTCATTAAAATGAACTGTTCGAAAGAACCGATTCGCACCAAAAGAGTCGAACTTCCCATCACAATTGCTCGTTAGTGAGTCATATTTGTAAATTTATTGTCTCACATTTGCCACTGTTCGTTGGTTACCTTCGCTTTATGTATATAACTGTTTTAATATATTTGTAATCATGTCTTTAAATTAATTGTAACGGTCAGGTCAGAAAATCCTAGGAACTTTATTCCGTGCGTTGTTTCCAGAGGAGCATTTCAAAGACGGACGGTTGTAGCCAGCGTGTGATTTTTTTCTTTTGTCACAGTTGTCACTTAAGTTTTTAAACGATTACCGGCAATGACGAGCCTTATAAAGTAAGCGGAAATTATATAGTATATTTGCGGCTTGTAATACACGTCTAAGTAATTTAGACGAATGCGTTTCTGTACAATCATTACCGCTAGTTCGTGCCGTGCGCTTGTTTTTTGTCGTACCGTCATGAGTGACGTGTAACTGAACTCACGAATATCTCAAATACATAACGAGCATGAAATTGTTTTATTATTAGGCTTACGAATGCTGGAGTGATTAGCGTTGTTGGCTATGAAAGAAATCATACAAGCCGAGCACTAGGAAGAATGGGATTTAAAGTTGCAAGTCATTTGTGATGGAAAGAGACAAAAGACACTGTTGCAAACTAGAAATTTGATTTTAACATGTAGATGACATCGTGTCAAGCTCAAGGCTGAAATATTGTGAAGATTTTACGATCTGCTAGCGTGGTACAGCGTTGCACTGAAAGGCACAAAGATGATGTACTCTTCACGGAGAAAACCTGTGCTGTATTTCAAAGATGATAGAAGGTAAAATCATCACTCATAACAATATAACACATGAACAAGGGACCACTTTAATGTGTGTGTTTATTTCAATATGATCTTATTCTGATAGCTGAGTTGTTGTAATCATTTTCAAGTGGTGGTTTGGGGTTTGTAAAAGCTTCTGTGTGAATGAAGAAAAATCTTAGCTTGCTAGTAGTTGTTGTTTCATGTGTTTCATCATTTCAAGAAGTGAAAGTCAAAGGGTGCAGCGACATGGAGAGGTTAAGTGAGTATGAGGCAAATTTTGAGATGTGTGAAGAGGTTTAACCCTGTAATGCCTGATATATAAAATAGTAGTAAGACAAATATTTCAAATAATACAAAGAAAAATCAATTAAATGTTTGCATATATATGATGCATTCAGCTTTTATGGTTCATATAGCATGACATAGTGAGAATGTGGAGCTCAAACTTGGAGTGGAAAAACACATGAGTTTTATTACTAACAGCATGTATGTACAATATGTTATTCTTATGTTTAACTCATAAACAAAATCAGACAAGTGAACCATGACTTAAAGGGGGGTATTTTTTACATTTACAATAAAAGGCCTTTTAAAATAATAAGTTGACAGAAAGTGTGTAGTAGATTGTGTACAACAGTTTTATAGGCAAAGTTTTAATTATGTTGGTACTTTAGAGGCCTTAGAAATACACTACCAGGCAAAAGTTATTGAACAGTAAGGTTTTTAATGTTTTAAAGATTTTTTATTTTGCTGTTTAAAAGTTATTTTAAATAGCAAAAAAACAAAAAACAAACATGTTTTCTATTTGAATATATTAAAAAATGTAATTTATTCCTGTGATTTCAAAGTTGAATTTTTAGCATCATTACTCCAGTCACATGATCTTTCAGAAATCATTCTAATATTCTGATTTGCTGCACAAAAATATTTATTATTATTATTATGTTAAACAACTGATTATATATATATATATTTTTTTTTTGCGTTTCTTTGATGAATAAAAAGTTCAGAAAAACAGTTTTTATCCAAATTGGAAGACTTTTGTAACATTATAAATGTCTTTAATCATCACTTTTGATCAATTTAAAGCATCCTTGCAAAATAAAAGTATTAATTTCTGTCATTTCTAATATTAATTATAATATAATAATACATTTCTATAATCCCAATAATACAATAATAATAATGATAAAAATGTGTAGAATGATTTCTGAAGGATCATGTGACTGGAGTAATGATGCTAAAAATTCAGCTTTGAAATTACAGGAATAAACTGCATTTTAAAATGTATTCAAATATAAAATAGTTTTTTTTTTAAATAGTAAAATATTTTAAAATTGTACTGTTTTTGCTGTACTTTGTATCAAATAAATGCATGGTTTGTGAGCAGAAGAGACTTGGCTAATGCTTGCTGTTGTATATTGTAAGTTGCTTATACTAATTAAGTTTGATTTACTGGCTCACTGAAGGCATATACATAAAAAATTGACAGTATTTCTCTTCTGGGAAAACTAACCAATAGTATTGGTGTTTCGTCTTGCACTCATTAGTTTTGACCAATCAAATGCTCTCTAGACTGTGAACATCCCTCCTGCTAATACGGCTTAAAGGTACAGTCACAACAGTAAAATTTTAGTTTTAAAATTTAGTTTTTTTTTTTTTTTTTTTAAATTTAGCCTATTGTCAGCTGTAGCAAAAACAGGTAACTTTTCTCCAAAACCTGTGCTTAGAGAAATCTTTTGCCCTCACACGAAATTCCCAGTTGCATGAATGGATTCTGCACGCAAAAATTTGCAGAACAATGGTAAATGTGACTGCACCTCAATTCTGACTTGTGTTTGATTTGCCCTGGCACTAACTACTGTTTTAAAGGGAAATATGTCAGTTGCGCACATCAAGCGATTAAAGAAGTCCACTTCCAGAACAACAA